>JANAVB010021067.1:0-49713 GCA_029216955.1 Iris pallida
GACACTCTTCTTAATCTCTCATCCATCTCATAAATGATTTGTATGAAAATAAGACACAAAGTAACAAGAGGTGAGTACTTTTCTTTTATTTTTGGCAACAGAATTAGTGACAGGGAAGATATTTCCTGTTAAGCAAAAGCACAAGTTAGTTGATTTTAGGTTCTGGGTTAAGAGTTTTCTTTTTGCCCCTATTTTTAGTAAACTTAGGATGTTACATTTGCTGTATCATGCAGGATTCAAACCTAAGAAGTCATAAAGCCTGATGCTACCAAATTTAAAAAAATCCAAAACCCAAAGCATGAAGACCTATTATAGAGTTTCCGAAAAGCAGAACAGTAATTGGACAACTTCCTTCTACACTATCAGTTGTATCTTGTCACGTCGTCCCTAATCTTGATGCCCTGGGATTCGTCGAACTATCATGATCGAGAGCATTCTACCTGTTTATAGCTGAAGACATACAACAAGTTGGCTACCAATTTGTATCAAAACTTCCATCCATAACTTTACAATTGAATATATAACCTACATAGTGCATTTAGCTCTATGAATACTTGTACTACTAAATTAGGAAGGGCAACAAAAACTCCTGTTGGAATGAATATAAATCGTAGAAAGTTGTTACATTAACTAAAAATAATAATACAATCCCACATGAATAACAACACAAGTCAGGTCCTAGCTTAAGAATGGATACAACATATCCATAATTCTTGATTTTATCCAAGACTTTACAATTGAATCTATGACACATTTACAATTGAATAAGCCAAAATAAAAAATGAAACTCTACTGGATTCACGTATTCCATGTGTTTCTAAATGTAATTTTGTCCACAATAGATTTTATCTCAATTAATTCTTACAGACCTATAAGCTGAAAGGCCCTGTGCTTTGGAAGCAGTTACTTCTTTCAATCAGCTATTGAACCGATCGATAGCTTCCAAACCACATCATAAATTCTTAGATTCTTAGATCAAAAAAGCCTAACAACTAAAAAGTAACTTGTAAACAACTAATTTTAACTCCTTTTTCACAGTCAATCGATCATAAATTGAGAGCCGAACGAATCTAAATTCTCCAAAAAAAACCCTAAAAAGATTTAGAAAATAAAAAAAAATGGGGATAACTATTCCAATATGATCTGATCTTTCACAAGGGAATCGAATCAAATAGAACCCTAAAAGAAAGAAAGAAAGTAGGAAAAAATTGAAGGAGATAAACAATTACCTGATGCAGTTGCCATGGTGGTTTCTTAGAAAAACACTAAAGAGTCTGCCCTCCCTCTGGCAAACCCTAACTTCTTCTTCTTTTCCTTCTTAGGAGAGAAAGAGAGAGAACGTGTGTTGGTTGTAACACAGTGCCAGTTTGTGAGCAAAGAGAGTCCACAAAAAATGGGAGAAAAAGGGTAAAGAAGAAGAAAGAGTTTAGAAAAAATCGGAAAAAGTAAGAGGAGGGGTTATCGGGGATGCAGCGCCCAAATTTTGGAAAAGGGCGGCAAAATGAAAAAAATATGGAAAATAAAATTTGGGACAACACTTTAAAAGTATTGTGTTTAATATATAATAATATACGACATTTTAAAGTGGTCTTAAAAGTGTCGTTAAATTTATGTTTATGACATTTTTTGAAAAGTGCCATAGATAATGATAAATATTTAGTTACAACGACACATTTTGGTAGAGTGTCATTACTAAACAAATTTTATGACACTTATATAGAATGTGTCGTAGAAAAAGTGTCGTTATTAATCTATTTTGTTGTACCTCCTAGGCCGAAACGGTCCCGTGGCCTCGGGTTGCCGCTCGTGGAAACTATCGCCTTGTCGACAAGTTGTCCATAACCGTGCGAAGACATATTTTCCTTCTTAGTTATTAAGACATAGCCTACATTCTCTTTGAAAACTCAATCCTTTTTCCCGTGTTCGTGCCCTTGCATTTATCCTTTCATTCGCACAACATTATCGATTTACTTAAGAAGGGGTCGAGAAGAGAAGGGTCAGCCACTCACCTTGAGTTTACTTCGGCGAGAGAACTTGTTGGTCGCACTAGACGTCGCCTACGCGATTACCTGAAATCGCACAAGCAATCGATTAGAACACTACATTATTCAAGGAGTTCGATAGAAAATGCGAGTTCGAAATGCAAGCCATGAAAACCATCAAAAACATTCACGAAAGCGCATTCAGAAAACAAAGCCAAAACCAACGCAAGCGGCGTAAAAAGCAGAACAACGAGAGGTCTCTCCCGACTCAGCCGCAGAGCCAATCCTCGAGGCGCAACCCGCTGAATATGGGACTTGGTTCCGAAGAAGACATTCCATAATGAGGAATGGATCTTAATTCAACCGTTTCCGTTCGATCGACTCGGCCGATCCCGACCTATCGGTCCTGACCGAATCGATAGCGACAGTGTTCCTATCTCGCGCACCCATGGACAAGTACGGGGCATGATGTAGGGACGGAGCACTACACCATAACCAACTAAGAAAAAGTTTCGTCCTCAAAACTTAAAATAGAACCTACCTCTACGAGAACAATGAAGGAAACTTCTCCTTCATTTCTGACTCAAGCTCCCACGTCGACTCCTCTACCGAATGGTTTCTCCAGAGGACGCGGACTAGAGGAATAGCATGGTTGCAGAGAAGTTTATCCTTGCGCTCCAAGATTTGCACCGGCTCTTCGACATATGATAATTCTGCCTTCAGGTCCAGCTTACCCAAATCTACCACATACCCCGGATCGTGCACGTACTTCCGCAATTGCGAGACGTGGAAGACGTCATGTACCTCTGACAATGCAGGCGACAAGGCAATTTGGTAAGCTATCGGGTGACTCGCTTCAATATTTCGAACGGGCCAACAAATCTTGGGCTCAACTTTCCTTTCACACCGAACCGAAAAACTCTACGCATAGGCATCACCTTCAGGAATACATGGTTGCCTTCCGAGAACTCGAGGGGGCGTCGGTGCGTGTCGGCATAGCTTTTCTGCCGGCTTTGTGCTATCTTCAATCTTTCTCGTATCAACTTGACCTTCTGCACAGTCTGCTCCACCAGCTCCGGACCAAGTATCTGCCGTTCCCCGACTTCATCCCAGCAAATGGGCGATCTACACTTCCGGCCGTACAAAGCTTCATGCGGCGCCATTTGGACGCTGGACTGATAGCTATTGTTGTATGCAAACTCGGCCAGCGGTAGATGTACGTCCCAACTTGACTTCAAGTCGATCACACAGAGTCGTAACATGTCTTCGAGAATTTGGTTCACCCGCTCTGTTTGGCCGTCAGTCTGAGGATGATACGCTGAGCTGAATTTCAACTTAGTCCCCAATGCTGAATGTAGACTACTCCAGAAGCGCGCTATGAACCGTCCATCTCGATCAGAGACGATAAAAACTGGGACCCCGTGCAGTCGAACTATTTCATCAAGGTATATCTGAGCAAGGCGGTCGACGCTCTAAGTAACTTTGATGGCGATAAAGTACGCTGACTTGGTTAGTCGATCGACGATGAACCAGACGGTGTCGTTTCCCCGCGACGTCCTCAGCAAGCCAACAACGAAGTCCATTGTGATGTGATCCCACTTCCACTCTGGAATGGCGAGGTTCTGCATCTCCCCGCCCGGTCGCTGGTGCTCGGCTTTGACTTGCTGACAGGCCATACATTTTGACACAAAGCGCTACGTCCCTCTTCATGCCGTGCCACCAAAAGACAACGCGGAGGTCCTTATACATCTTGGTACTGCCAGGATGCAAGGAATATTTTGCATAGTGCGCCTTCGTCATTGTCTCCTTTCTAAGTTCTACGTCGTCCGGTATGCATAGCCGTTCCTTCACGCGCAACACTCCTGACTCGTCCTCTGCAAAGTCGGACGCTTTTCCTGTCGATATCAGCTTCCGCATCTTCTCCAGGTAGGGGTCGTCCTTCTGTGCAGACTTGATCCTCTCCAGTAGGCTCGGTTCCACCCGTAGTTGCGCCAGTTTTACGTCTCTGAAATGAACTCGGAGCTCGGTGCCCATTCCTTCCAAGTCGTGCAGCAGTCGATCGTTGATGCATAACGAAGCTAAGTACTTCCGGCTCAGCGCATCCGCTACCACATTTTCCTTGCCCGACGTGTAGTCGATTGATAAGTCATAGTCTTTGATCAGCTCGAGCCATCGCCTCTGTCACAAATTCAATTCTTTCTGGGTGAAAAGATACTTGAGGCTTTTGTGGTCCGTATAAATCCTGCACGCCACGCCATAGAGATAGTGACGCCACAGCTTCAACGCGAACACAATTGTCGCTAGTTCTAGGTCGTGCATGGGGTATTCTTCTCGTGTGGCTTCAACTGCCGGGAAGCAAAAGATATCACCTTATCCCGCTGCATGAGCACACACCCCAAGCCCTGGCCAGAAGCATCGCTGAAGATTTGAAATCCCTTCGTCCCTTCAGGAAGAGCAAGTATCGGAGCCGAAATGAGCCGTTGTTTGAGCTCCTGGAAGGAAGCTTCATCGTCGTCTGACCACTTGAATGCGACTCCTTTCTGGGTGAGGCGAGTCAACGGCGATGCGATCTTCGCGAAGTCCTTCACGAAGCGTCGGTAGTATCCCGCCAAGCCTAGGAAGCTTCGAATTTTGCTAACTGATGCGGGCCGTTTCCAATCAGCAACTGCCTCGACTTTCTTCGGATCGACTGCGATGCCCGCGGCGGAGATGATGTGCCCAAGAAATGAGACGCTGTTCAGCCAGAACTCGTACTTGCTCATCTTTGCGTACAACTAATTCTCTCGAAGGGTTTGGAGTACCGTCCGCAGATGCTCTGCATGTTGCGCTCGATCCTTCGAGTAGACGAGGATATCGTCGATGAAGACTACTATGAACTTGTCAACGAACGGACGGAACACCCGATTCATTAGATCCATGAAGGCGGCATGGACATTTGTCAGACCGAACGGCATTACCAAGAACTCGTAGTGGCCATAACGAGTACGAAAGGCAGACTTCGGCACGTCATCTGGCTTGACCTTGAGTTGGTGATAACCCGATCGTAGATCAATCTTCGAAAACACCGTTGCACCTTGAAACAGGTCGAACAAGTCGTCTATGCGGGGCAGGGGGTATTTATTTCGGACGGTGGCTTTGTTCAATTCCCGATAGTCGATGTAGAGCCGCATCGATCCATCCCCCACGGCGAGACACTCGGACGGATAAACCCTCTATCAAGTAATTCCTGAAGTTGTGCCTTCAATTCCTTCAATTCTGCAGGGGCCATTCTGTACGGGGCTTTCGAGATCGGCCGGTGTCGGGGAATGTGTCGATGGTGAACTCTATTTCTCGATCAGGCGGCATGTCGGGTAGCTCGTCCGGGAACACGTCTGGGAATTCTGTCACAACGTCGGTCTGACCCGCGCTTGCACCATCCTGTCGCATGTCTCGAACGGAAGCTAGATAGCCTTCGCACCCGGAATGCAGCATCCGTCGAGCAGATATTGCGGAGATCACCATGCAGGTCGACGACGCCTCACCACACGAGTAGTAGAATTCAGGCACTCCAGGTATGCAGAATATGACCTTCTTTTCAGCACAGTCTATGGTTGCATTGCACGGACCGAGCCAATCCATGCCCAGTATGATGTCGAAGTCCTTCATGTCTAGAACTATCGTATCAAGACCGATCTTTTGACCCCCTAGACATATGGTTCCTCCCCCGCAGGCTAAATTTGTGAGTAGTGGCACGCCCGAAGGCATACTTACGCTATGATCAAGGTCTAACGATATTACAGGAAATTTGTGCTCGGCGACGAAGTCCGCCGATATGAAAGTACGAGGCGCCTGAATCAAATAACACACGAGCATGTACATTATTGAAATTCAATATACCTATCACAACGGTGTCGGAAGCGTACGCCTCGTCTCGAGTCAGAGCAAAGACACGCCCCTGAGCATTAGGGCGTCGATCTTGGTTGTTGGATTGAGTGTGCTGAGGAGGTTGGGGCGCCTGTCCTCGATTCTTTTGACGGTGTTGTTGTGGCGGGGCGTTACGATTCGTTCTCCGGGGGCAATCTTGTTTATAGTGACCCTTTTGTCCGCAAAAGAAGCATCCCCCCTCGACGACAAAGCACTGGCTCGCCTCATGCCCAAGGGAACCGCAGTTGGCACATCACGATGATGAGTTATGTCCCTGGTAACCGCCATGGTTCGGACGCTTTGACGCGTGATTGTTGCCTCCCGTATAGCTAGGACGTTTATGATTGGAGTGGCACATAACGTCGTCAGCACCGGAAGGATGCAGTTTCTCAAGACGGAGGGCGTGATTCAGAGCCTCGCCTACGGTCTTGTACTCCGGGACCCCGACATGCGCACCGATAGAGTGTCGCAGACCCACTTCGAACCGTCGCATACGACACTCTTCAGTAGGCAAAAACTGGCCAGCAAACTTAGATAACTTGTTGAATTCTGTGGCGTACTGTTCTACCGTCTTGTTCCTTTGCTTCAACTGCATGAATTCATTCTCCTTCGCTTGACGAATGGCTGATGGAAGGTACTGGACTTCAAAAGCTTTACGGAACGTGGCCCAAAAGATCGGCGCGGTGGTGTTTTCCGGTCGGATCGCTCGCTTACGCACGGCCCACCAGTCGTGCGTGTTCAACCGTAGTTGAAGTTGTGCGCAGGCGACTTGCTTCGATTCATCAATGCCGGGAAGCTCGAAATGATCTTCCAGCTCTTCCAACCAGTCGATTGCCATGGAAGGACCCTCGGTACCACAGAAGGAAGTGCGGCACGCCTTCTTGAATTCGGACACTTCAAAGTTGTACTTTTTCGGAGCCGCTGGTTGACGCTCGGGATCCTCCGTGTCGACTTCAATGGGTTGGATCGCCGGCACGGTGACGGTAGGTGCAATCGTAGAATTCCCGTTGGCCGCCATTGTCTGGATGATCTGCTACAGGGTATCTAACTGCTTTTGTTGAAGTTTGGCATATGCATCAAAGCGAGCTTCGAACTGGGCCTGTCGTTCCTCTACCTGTTGATGCCGGTTCTCGGACTGGTTTCGCTGCGCCTCCATCAAGCGCAACATCCTTTCGATGGTATCGTTAGAAGGTCCGGCCCGCGAACGATACGAACTACTAGAGCCGCTTGAAGCGCTCTGTTCTTGCTCGGCCATAGGCTCCGTCACTTCTGCGATACGAAGGCAAACACATTAGTCACAATTTATTACAGACTCATTGTATGGAACAACTTATCTCATCGATACGAGGTCAAAGGTTTGGAACTCTCGACGCGAGGCCAAAAGATATAAAGCCGTGCTCTGATACCATTATGTCACGCCCCGATTCTGTAGAATCGATAGTCGTCCCTCGGGCGTGATGCCGTGCGAACCTAAGTTGCGATCACACAAGACATAGTCATAAGGTTATCCGAAACACAACATCAAGTTAGAATACGCAGAGAAATTGAATGACACATTTGAAATGGAAGTAGACTTTTTCATTGATAAAACTTCATTTACATTAACTTTATTACATTCATTGCTGCGCGGGCTACAATATGACTCGACTTACAAAATGAACGCCGATGAGATAGTCGTTCCATACATTACATCCCTTTTTACAAGCAAAAACCATTACACATTTCCACCTGCGATCGAGGGAAGCCGAGCCGCCATTGGTCTTCTTTTGTACTGAATGTGGAGTCTTCAAAAGGAATTCAGAAACAAGCCTTTACACGGACGAGGCTTCAAAAGTGTCAATGCCGCCTTGAGATTTTAGGTGGCACGCCCTTCGTGGTTCGGGGTACCTGCGTGGAGAGCGAGGATCAGTACATTACACTTTGTACTGGTGCGTGGCAAGTTAAGTTCCACGCTCTCATTTGGTTGAATGAGTTTATATGACTTGGTTCATGAATGTTTCTAACCATCCTAATGAATTTCAAGCGAGAAATGACAAGCATAATGTAATTTACGTCGGAACTTACCCCCGGCGGACTGTGCCGCGCCTTTTTGAAACTTACCATGTTCTTCCCTGTCAATTGTTATCATTTACATTTCCAAGTGCAATATTACGTGTTTGGTCACTGGCATCACAAGCCATCCTGGACGTATAGCTTTGTTAATCGAGATCCTTTCAACGCAAGTAGCTAGCTCCGTTGCAAGTCCTCGCTTAACCTGTGCTGAAACCTTATGCACGACTATATCCTGTTTCCTTCTAGGTCGAAACGGTCCCGTGGCCTCGGGTTGCCGCTCGAGGAAACTATCGCATTATCGACAAGTTGTCCATAACCGTGCGAAGACATATTTTCCTTCTTAGTTATTAAGACAGCCTACATTCTCTTTGAAAACTCAATCCTTTTTCTCGTGTTCGTGCCCTTGCATTTATCCTTTCATTCGCACAACATTATCGATTTACTTAAGAAGGGGTCGAGAAAAGAAGGGTCAGCCACACACCTTGAGTTTACTTCGGCGAGAGAACTTGTTGGTCGCGCTAGACGTCGCCTACGCGATTACCTGAAATCGCAGAAGCAACCTATTAGAATACTGCATTATTCAAGGAGTTCGATAGAAAATGCGAGTTCGAAATGCAAGCTATGAAAACCATCGAAAACATTCACGAAAGCGTATTCAAAAACAAAGCCAAAACCAACGCAAGCGGCGTGAAAAGCAGAGCAACGGGAGGTATCTCCCGACTCAGCCGCAGAGCCAATCCTCGAGGCGCAACCCGCTGAATATGGGACTTGGTTCCAAATAAGGCATTCCATAACGAGGAATGGATCTTAATTCAACCGTTTCCGTTCGATCGACTCGGCCGATCCCGACCTATCGGTCCCAACCGAATCGATAGCGACAGTGTTCCTTTCTCGCGTACCCCATGGACAAGTACGGGGCACGATATAGGGATGGGGCACTACACCAGCCATGCTTCTAGTATGCACCATTGACGTCAGGGAAGAAGTTTGGATCCTCAGGCGCTGCTACGAGATCTGGCCAAACAAAACCAGCGGGGTCAGCCCCGAATAGCAAGTACCACAAGGGAGCACAAAAGAGTAAGATAAAACCCAAGCACAAAATATTAATACTAATAATAATAAAAGCTTTTGGTCGTAACCTCGGTCCATAGCCTGTCCTAGCACGATAGCCCAACCCAACAACGAAACAATGACATGGGTTGGACCATGCACCATGACAGTCCATGTCCCTCGGCTACTAATGGAAGTTACAAGGCACAGTCAAGATTTTTCAAGCGGCCATTCATTCATATGGCTTTCTATATTTGGCGAAGTTATCCCCGCGATACTGATTAAAAGGAATTCTCAGATCGTGTCATCCCAGCAGGGCTAGCCAAACCATTTAAACATATAGCACATTGATTATGCACCGGTCCCCCGGAGGGCTACCGTGCTAAAACATATAACACATAGCTCGTAGAAGTCGGATATAGCCATCTGCTATAGGCGAGTGAAACCATATCCATGGCGGCCAATCCGACACGTCAGGACTGGACCTGGGGTGGCTAGTATGGCACGATCTCGGGATTCTTCCCACCCAATGCATCGACCAAGTTAGTTGCCTAGTTAATCCCTAGGTTATCTTCGGAGTTCGCATGTCGTGGTCACATGCTCACTCCCCTAGATGTCGTACATTTTAGAAGTCCCCCAAGAAGGGATCTGTACTGGTTTATGGAGTCATACGTATATACCCCTTCTTGGTGTAATGCGACACACAACACATACCACGTCATTGCTGCTGACCAATCGCTATGTAAATGCTGGACTCTTGGAGGTACTGAAAGGTATCACATAGGAACACTTAGCACATAGGATAGCACATCGATGCTCACATAGATTGTACCTTAGTACACACATAGGGTTATCCAGCATACACATAGGAGTCAGATCAGGAATGATGTCACGCCCCAGAACCAGAATACTGGAGAGCGGGGGAATGACTCAGCCAGCTACGTATTACGGGTAGATGAATACCGTATAATACGATCAATGCTGTCTAAAAGACGAGGAGGGTGCATACTACATGAAAGTCTCACTATGGTCACTTCACATCTATTGTCTCAATCATTCAAATAAGAAACAGAAATAGAGAACATGTAAGATAAAGCAGTAAGGCGTCCCAAATGCTCAGTCAAAATGTTCCTGATATGTGGCTTTTCAAACATAGCCAGATGATGTAGCAAAGTATACACAATTGTTATCAGCTGCAGTCTGACTTAATTACAATTATGCAAAAGTAAGTGAAAGACAATCCGACTAACATGTCGGTGCCAAACGGCAAAGTATAAAGTAAATAACAAAACGAGCGGGAGGCAAGGGACCCACTCGAGTCCTCCTGCGATCATTCCTCTAGTATTGACCATCTTGGAGGTGGAAGTAAGCTGAGTCCTCGGGAACCGGCTCTAAATCTGGCCATGCAAAACCAGAGAGGTTAGACCTCCAATAGCAAGTACCACAAGGAAGCACGATATGAGAAATTAAAACCAGTAATAAGAGAATATGATAAGTAGATCTCTGCTTGCCACTGGGATTCACATAACATCACACTTCGAACCAACCTTCCAACCAAACAAGGACAGAAGTTGGCCCGTCATGTCCTGACATTCTGATCATCTCAGTTAGGTAACAGAGTAGGTACAGCACACAAACAAATCAATTTAACGGCCATGCAACTACTACGGCTTGCTACTGTGAGTTCCAAGTTATCCTGGAATTATGCAATAAAGGATTCCTCAGTTCTTACTATGTGCAAGCAAGGCTAGTTTACCCAGTCAATCAATTGCGCCAATCATGAATTAGACGAGTCCCAGCGGGACGCCCGTCATCAATATATAATATAAATAGATAATATAACCAGATACTGCTCCCTGCCCGTATGGCAGATTTGCAGTATCTGTGGGGACCAACCGGCCTGTCGGGCACTACTAGTCCCAAGAGGGCTGCCATATAAGAACTCGAGAATCCATTCTCTCCATGCAATCATTATTTTATTTAACTTAATAGTCTCTACGTTGAGTGAAATCCCATGCCGTGGATCATGGTCATTCAGAATGAGTACTTCCGTACAAGTATGATATGCCCAACTCTACAACGATACCCGTGCGGTTAGGTTGTAGGTCTTACATAGCGTAATACAACAATCAAAACTAACCACGGAATAATCCTGCCTTGACCATCAAGTACACATGCTACTTTTGTAGAAAAATAAATAAATAAATTGAAGCCTGCATGTGTGTCTGTATGTCAATTTCCGGGATCGGCCAATCGATTATAAGAGTTCATAGTTAATATGAACGTGTCTCATTCATTCAATTCAATAAGACGACTAGCCAGTCTCTTAGTTCCAACTAGGAACGCATGATCAATTATTAGTCAAGTAACAGTCGAGGTCAATTCGTGACAAGACATAAAAGTCAAATTAGTATTAACCATGGTCGAGTCCATAACTAGTATAAAATAGTTGGTAATATATTCTTGAATCCAAGGAAAAGATCAACAAATTCATGTTGGGAGTTGAAAGAAATTCTAGCTACCATTCAGTCAAAATAGGACATATAACAGTCAGAAACAACCAAAATATGCATATGCGCCCTATTCTGCGACATGCATGCAACCGCGATACCATATACGCCTACTGCGACATGATATGCGCCTCATGTGGCTCAACTGCGACATAATATGCGCCTATCGCGACATGCGCCTCATGTGGCTCAACTGCGACATGATATGTGCCTACCGCGATATGCGCCTCATACAACATGCGCCTACTGCGACATGCACCTTAATACGGCTCATGCGCGACATGATATGCGGCTACTGCGACATGCGCCTTCTGCGACATGCTGTGTGCCTTCCGCGACATGCGCCTCATTGCAACATGTGCCTACTGCGACATGCGCCTTCTGCGACATGCTGTGTGCCTTCCGCGATATGCGCCTCATGCAACATGCGCCTACTGCGACGTGCTGTTCGTGCTGCAGATGAATATAGGAACGAACCAAAATACTTTTTGCCATAACTTTCACAAAATAAATCGAAATCTAACTTTTCAAAAGCCAAACTTTAGTAGAATTAAATTCTCTACAACATGGAACCACTTAATTTCGAAAACAACAATGTTTGATAGATCAAAATCCTAAATTTTATATGAAAACCAAAACTATGAAAACCAAAACTTAAAACTTAGATCTACACCCAACCATCCATGGAAAACAAAAACTTCAAGACCTAAACTTGTAGAGAAAGAGAAGATGAATAACATAAACTAAAAATAATTGGGGATGCATGAAATCCCTTATGGTGTACAAGATGTACTTGCCTCTCCAAATGGGTTAGGGTTTGGTGGAGGAGTAAATGTGAATGAATGAAGAGAGAGAGTGGAAGAAGAACTTTTATATCAAGGTCAAGTGGATCTCCACCATTCATTCTCTCCACCAAATCCAAGCCATCCATTCCTTTCCATGTTGAACCAAACCGAACCAAGTTGGTTTTCCATGAACCAAAATGAACCAAGAGCCAAGAAAAAGCAAAAAATAAACAAAAAAATTAATAAGCGCAAAATTGAAGAATTTAAATACAGAATAAACGAATGATAAATATTGAAAAAATACAATCAAGAAGTACACGTATAAAATACTTTATTCTGGGAACGGGGAGTGACAAATGAGGACCAAGACACAAGAGAAAATAGAACAAGAAGGTACTATACACTTAGGGTATGAAGTGCTCGCAAGTCATAAAGATTCTTGAAGCCAAGACAATCTACAACTTTTATGTTGGGAGTTGGGGGAAATTCTGGCCACAATTCAGCCAAATAGGGCATAAAACAGCAAAAAACAGCCAAAATAGGCTCTATGCGGCATTCTGCGGCACTATTCAGCCTTCTGCGGCACTATGTGGCCTTCTGCGACATTATTCTTATGGCACTATTCATTCCATGCGGCTACGGCACTATTCATCCATGCGGATGCGGCACTATTCATTCCTGCGGCTGCAGTACTATTCATCCATGCGACTGTGACACTATTCATCCATGCGGCTGCGGCACTATTTATTCCTGCGGCTGCGGTACTATTCATTCCATGCGGCTGCGACACTATTCATCCATGCGACTGCGACACTATTCATGCGGCACTATTCATCCATGCGGCTGCGATACTATTCATTCCTGCGGTTGCGGCACTATTCATCCATGCGGCTGCGGCACTATTCATGCGACACTATTCATGTATGCGGCTGTGGCACTATTTATTCCTGCGGCTGTGGCACTATTCATTCTATGCGGCTGCGACACTATTCATGCGGCACTATTCATCGTCCCTGCCAAAACCAGGGCAGATGACATAGAAAATGCCCAAATATTGTTTTGGCCATAAATTCCTCAAAATAAGTCAAAATCTAACTTTTCAAAGGTCAAAATTGTGTAGAATCAAATTTCCTACAACCTATTACCATTAGTTTTCGAAAATAACCAATTTTGATAGATCAAAACCATGTAAATATATAAAATCCTAGTTTTAGGAACTTAGATCTACACAAAACTAGCCATTAAAATAAAAAACTCCAAGAACTAAACTTGTAGAGAATGAAGAGAAGAACAATAGACAAATAATAAAGAAAAATTAAGAATGAAGAATACACAAATCTCCACTTTTGAGCAAGTTGTACTTGCCTAAGGATGGTAGTTGAGGAAAATAAATGGAGGAGTGAATGAGGAGAGAGTGAGGAAGAGAATATAAATAGGGGTTGGGTTGGTTTAAGAAAACCCTAATCTCTAAACATGCTCCAACCCTTCCACTAATGACAAGCTTAAAAGCTACATGCAACCATTAAATAAAAATAAATAGAATTATGCACATGCTAAATACGGGATACCATGTACAGAATTCATGAAAGAATACGTATATCGGGATCGGGGAGTGACAATATAGTTGTTAGACTCCTGTGTTATCTTATCGTGCTTAGATTGTGATTGAGTATTATCGTATCTTATACTTGTCCTCCATTCGGGGTTGAGGTTGTGACAGGTACTTTATATAATTACGTGAGTTGTTGATTAGATAGTGACCTAGAACAACATTCTACCGTCGACACTGCGGCGTAGGCTGGACATACCCACTTCTCGTGTCCCTACACTGGGTGCGGGTCGTGACAACAATTTCTGATGGTTTTAACACGGAGAATGGTAATCCATGTTAAAATGACGGAGAATGGCCATCCTCCATGATTTTAACACGAAGAATTAATTCTCCATGATTTTAATACGGAGAATGACCATTCTCCGTGATTTTTAATACGGAGAATGACCATTCTCCGTGATTTTAAGAACGGAGAATGATCATTCTCCGTGATTTCTAATCCGGAGAATGACCATTCGCCGTGTTAAAATGACGGAGAATGAATGCAGAAGAATTGTAGGTCCTAAAAATCAAGTTGCATTCATCAAATTAAATAGGCAGAGGAAATTTGTGCACACTTTAAATAAACTGCGCAGGAGGCAGATTGTGCTACAAATCGAACGCGCGAGCTGAACTGTGCTACCATCCGAGCGCGCTACGCTGACGTGGCAATGCCATCATTACTTGACAAAAATCCGATCTTCTGATAGCTGACAGCCCGATAAACGAGGAGTCCATTCGTTTCTTGTGCAGCACAGCGCTCGAGGACAACTGTACAGCCAGCGCAGTATGACAGCTCAACTTCAGCACAGTTTGACCAAGCCCGAGTCTCAGCGCAGTCTGATGCTAGCACTTTTCAGGTGACGCAATCCATCAAAATAACTGACATTTGTTACATGGCTTACATGCCATCAATTGCTCGCCACGTGGCCACCGCCTGTACACGACCATGTGTATTTCAATCAAACAATGCCACGCTTCTAATACAGTTGGCCCACGATCGAGTAACTGTCAGCGCAGTTCGTTGTTTGCGCAGTCTATTGCTAGCGCAGTTCATCATGCGCAATTCAAAATAACTACAAATTAGTTATTTCTAGAACTCTATAAATAAAGTTTCAAGTCCTTCATTAAGGAGATCATATTATATTATCACCAGAGATCAGGAGTTCTTGTCCAAGTGCTGCTGCATTCTTCAGAGGCTATCATCTTCAAAGTTCACATCGTCCAAGGGATAAAGCGATCGTCTTCAGATCGGATTCCTATAGTTGTACTTTTCCAGAATTCAATTGTAATCTTCTTACAAAGTTTATGAAATAAAGATTTTGTTTTACAAACAAAATGGCGACTCTGCTGGGGACGACTTTCTCCTCCGACGAGGAAGTGACAACTCAATGTGACGTTGCGTCTATCGGAAAGACGCAGAAGATGCTGGTTGTGAAGGTCAACCAGACTGCCTACGAGGTGATGATCAACTCTGGGGCTACTCGTCGTACTGCAACCTCTTCCAAGAGCAAGGTCCGTTCAGTATGGACTCCAAAGTCCTCTGTGCAGTCCTCTGCGCAGTCCTCTGCGAAATCATCTACGCAACCTGCTGTCTCTGCTGCCAAGGAACCAGTAGCAACTTCTGCCCTTGTGCAACACACTGCTCTTTCTGTCACAACGCAACCCAATTCCTATGCTACTCTGGCAAAGTACAATACTCCTCTCCCCCTGGCGCAGTTGGCGACCTCCTTCCCTCCTGCATAATCCACTACTCCTGCAACCAGAGTACAACTTAAACATTCTGAAGCCAGGACTCTTGCTGCACAAACTACAGTTTCTGTGGCCAAAAGGCCATCTGTCAAAGCTTCCCAAGCGCAATAAGCCAATGCGTCTATTGTCACTTCAACCTCTGCGCAAGCTGTTCCAGCGCAGTCTAATAGGGATAGCCCTTTGGCTAATCTCCATTCTTCTCACAACAAGGGGAAAAACTCTGCTCCTCTTTCCAATCACCCTGTTGCTCTAGCGCAATCCACTGGGGGTTTGTTGACTGTTCCTCCTCCTCATCAGAACAAAAGAAAAGGCCCGTTGGTCTTTTCTCGAACTTCTTCGTTCCACGACTTGGAAGACAACAGAGGGAAATGCTTTTTAGACAACCCTTCTTCACAAAACAAGGGAAAAGGTCCTTTGGTCTTTTCTCAGTCTTCGCCGGTTTTTACCGTAGAAGATCTATCTGAACGTGCCTCGGCACCAATCAGTACAACAACTTTCTCAAACAAGAGCTCTTCTTTCCCTGCCAAAGGGAAATGTACTGATCAAAGAGGTATTCTTTCTACTCCGGTAGCGGAACTCCAAGATCTCCCAACTCTTCGGATATCTCGCTCAAAACAGGAAAAATTAATGGTGTCTCAGATAGAAACCCCTGGGGGTGAGTTTGCTGATCTACGAACTTATCTCAATAGACTAGCTTCTATGAAACGCAAGCAGCCAATGCCGAAGATCAACCTGCATCAGAGGCAAATTTCCAGGATGAAAAATCCTGACACCTATGCTAACGAAGTGAGTACTTCTCTATATACTCACGGGACAAAAACATCTGAAGAACCGAAACCATATTCCGAATGTTGTCAAAGAATATGTCCCTCAAACTTCTTCTCATCCTGTCACTATTCCTGACCTCCGAGAGCACCTCAAGCAAAAGCGGGACAATATTTCAACACCTCCAATTCAGCCACTTGAACATCATTGTAATCACAAGGTTGTCATCAAGTGTTGTTGCCAGACAACAAAACGATCTGTTTTCGATCGTCTGAATTTTGCAACTTCTGAACCAATGTTAAAAGATGAAGACGAAGTGTCGTATGCTTCCGTCAACATGGCTTCTCGAGACACTTGGGGTAGAAAGTGCTCCAAACATGGCAAGCCTCGCAGGCCCAGCCAGCGGTACTTAGATTTACTCCAAGAATCTTCTGAAGGAGTATTTCTACACACCCGATCCCGAAGTCGAGACAGAATGGGGCATGGGAATCTTCTCCAAGATCCTTCTGGTCATCTCCCTATTTCTTATTCAGGAGATGATTCTTTCTCTGATTATGACACATACAGCGAAAGTTCTGAACAGACAGTGTCTTCTACTGTACCTAGAGAAGTGACAGCGTATGTTGTCACTGAAGACCCAGACGCTTCTAGTTTGGCAAATCAAGAACAACGAATAGCTGCACTGGAGGACAAGTTGAAGACCATGGCTCAAATGGTTGCAAGTATGCATTCTATCATCGTGGCCCAACATACAGTACCACCGACCGCACCTGCTGCAAATCCAGAAATTATAGCATCGTCAGTACCTGTTAATGCAGGTCTGGGGGTAGCATCTCCTCAAATACCCCATGTACAAATTCAACCCACACCCAGTCAGTCAGGAGCTGGGGATAGCACTTATCACGCTGTTCCTCCCTCTAACACTATAATTCAGCCTGTTCCTTCTGTATCATCGGAGGATGCTAATGAAGCTGTCAAACTCTTACGCACTCAATTCGAGGCTTTTAAAGAGAAGGACAACTTACAGAGATTGGGGATCCAACAACCCTATCCGGTTGAATGGAAGGAAGTCCCATTCCCTCCAAAGTACAAGATTCCCACAATTTTGCTGTTTGACGGCAGCACTTCTCCGAGTCAGTTCATTAACCACTTTGAGGTAATGACTGTTCAACTTCAGCCAAATGACGCTCTTCTTACCAGGGTATTCGTCGGCTGTTTAGCCGGTGTAGCATACGATTGGTACAGAAGCTTGCCTGATGGCTGTATCACTTCTTTCTCGGGTCTTAAACAAATCTTCTTGGAGCGATTCTACGAGGGAATCAACGACTTGACCATGTCGGCCCTCAATAAGATTAAACAAAGAAATAATGAAACCGCTGAGAGTTTCATTGAAAGATTCTGTCGAGAAGCATTAAAGATGCCTCCTGGAACTCCGGCCGCTGTAATTATAGATACCTACAAGGCAAATCTTTTGTCTATCAGCATGCGGACGGGGTCAACTCAATTTCAGGACTGGCCATCATTCATTATCAATACTAAAGTAGCTGAAGTTAGTGCTGACAAATTTAAGCAGTTGGGGGTACACATGTCTAACCCCGACCGGGAACACCCGACAGCTAGTAGCGGTAATCGCCAGAACAACCGCAAGGGTAAAAAAACTTTGAACATCAATTTGAAGAACAAAAAATCTCTGGCTGTCAACGTAGCTCCACCTACGTTTACTTCTACTCCTTCTGTCCCTCCACCAAGGGAACCTCGTCCGAAAGTAGAGTACTCCTTTGACGAGAACGACACCGTGAGCATCTTTGATTGCTTAATCAAAGCAATAAGCTCCAACTTCCGAACCCGAAGAAGCCTGACGAGGTCGGTAAGACTGATCATCCCAAATATTGTGTTTATCACAGGTTCATTGGGCATCCCACTCGAGCATGTTATGTGCTCAAAGTCAAGATTCAAGAGTTAGTCAATGCTGGTGTTGTCACCCTTCAACAAGATGAGAAAACTGTTACCGCGAACATGGGCTCAGTACAGTTCGGTAACTTCCCTCCACAGATGGTACAGCATGGTGTCATCCCTATCCCCAAGGCCACTCTTCAGATCGAGAACCTCCCTCCTCCACGGAGTGAAGGTCTTGTCCCCTTATCCCTTGATAACGGTGAGATTATGTGGATCCACCCGGACCTTGTTGCAGACTTCGAGGCTCCTTCTAAGCAAAAAGATCGCTCCAAGGGCAGAATAAAGATCTGCAATATGGTGTTTTTTGATCCCATAGTTGAAGAGGAAATCCTGCTGGGCACCAGGTCAGGGAAAGCTTACTTACGGGAACTTCCCGAGAATCCTGAAAATCCTGCTTCTTCTTCTGAGTCTGCTCCAGTACAACCTGTCTCTACTGAGGATATCCCTGCTGTGTCTTCATCGATTGTAGAACCCATTCCCCCTAAGCCAATAGCAGCCGACAAAGGCAAACAACAAGTCCGCTTTGACAAGCCTTTGAAGAAGTCATCTCCTTCTGGACTTGAGAAGCCATACAACTTTGATATTTTGGCTCAACTAGCTAATACACCCGGCTAGGCTGTCGATCTTCGAGCTCTTGTGCCTCTCCAAAGAGACTCAAAAAACTCTGAGTGAAGCTTTAATGCAGACAGAAACCTGTCTAACCCTTCTAAAGAAGCCAGAATCAGAGCCTGTATCTTGCCTCCACTGTCACAGTGTATTCGAATTAATTCCAAATATTACCTTCACACAGGATAATATGCTGATGGAAGACAATAGGCATGACCGTCCTCTATACTATACAGGATACATCGATACGATGAAGGTCGATCGTATTCTGATAGATCCAGGGTCAGCACTCAGCATCATGCCGAAGACAATGCTAGATGCATTGAAGATCCCAGTGCATAGTCTTTCCGACACAATCACCACCATCCTGGGGTTCAACCAGGGAAGGAGTGAGCCTCTGGGCAAGATTCGCCTAAAACTCTAAATAGACAATCTCCACACAAAGGCGACCTTCTATATTATAGATAACCATGGTTGCTCTTACAATGCTCTTTTAGGGAGACCATTCTTTCATGAACACAACATTGTTCCTTCAACTCCCCATCAATATTTCAAGTACGTTGATGACAATGGAGAGGTTCAAAAAAAGTTGCGGATCTCTACCCTTTCAAATGTGTCGAAGCATATTGTAACAATGCTCGTATGTATAAAGATGAGTTCATGAAGGTAGTGCTGGCTTTAGATACTGAAGAAGACCAGGAAGCAGGGGCCCAATGACACTCTCATTATACCTGTCAAAGGGCGTGTTTCTCATCCTCAGTCCTCCAAACTACTGGCTATTCACTTGCCAGTCCGGAAGTAATCAACCGATGGTGGTCAAGATCAAAGAGAGCTCACCTCTTCTGAGCCACTTGTTATCGACCTACGTCGTAACAAAGATCAAAGGGAGCTCACCTCTTCTGAGCCGCTTGTTATCGACCTCCGTCGCAACAAGTCCAATCCTCCTCGCTCTTCTTCTCCTCCTCTTGTAATTAATCTGACCAAGCCTGCTAAGGCTAAAGGTCATGTTGTAAATACAGATGTACAAATCAATGAAAAAGCATCTCCTTTCCAGTATACTGATTTCATTTATCATGCTAAGTGCTATTTGGATATGTTAGATAGCTTTCAGTCATTTACAATGGAAGTTGTACAGTCTCTTCAAACAAAGGTCTTACTCGAACACCCAGATGATTCATACTTTGTCGTCCCCTCTCGAAATAGAGGTGAGAGTCCAATACTTTTTAGTAAAGGACCAGAACAAAAATTTAGCTATATGGATGATAGCAAAAATAACGATATGGGACGTCTCCAACTTCGTCGTTATAGCCAACAATCAAAAGACATTATCCGAAAGATGGGTTATGACTTCAAGAATGGCCTCAACTATGGTAAGGGTAGACGAACTCCTATCCGTACAGTTGTTCCGAAAGGAAAATCAAGGATGTACTACAGCAGGACAAAAAGAGGTCTCGAATATGCTTCACCTCCAGTCTTATCTCCAGAAGTCTCCAAATTCGATAGTAAAGAGCGTTCCAACTCTTCTGATTCAAGATCATGGGATTCTGACACCAGTATCGGTCAAGTTCATCGATTGATTGTATCTTCTAATATGGTCTCCGCTGAACTTCCAGAAGGCTATGACGAAGATATCAAAGAAAATCTCGAAACAGATCCTTGGGCTCAACGAATGGATACCCAATGGGAACTCCGATTCGAACAACGGGAACCTCCTACCGAAGATCAATTAGTTCAAATTGATGTGGGAGAAGACGGGTCACCTCGTCCGATATTCATCAGCAAGAATCTCCCCGAGGAGGATAAGCAAGAATTAATTCTTCTTATTCGAGAATATATTGATGTCTTTGCTTGGAGTTATGAAGACATGTCAGGTTTAGATCCCAAAGTTGCTACTCACAAATTGAATATCTTGTCTAATGCAAAACCCGTCAAAAAGCATCAAAGGCGCTTCAAACCAAAAATGATGGGCTCATCGATTGTGGCTTTGTTCGAGAAGAACAACATCCTGATTGGGTAGCCAACGTTGTCCCAGTCTTGAAGCGACTGGCAAAGTTTGAGTTTGCATCGACTTCCAGGATCTTAATGAAGCCTGTCCAAAGGATGAGTTTCCTCTCCCTATCACGGATGTCATGATCGACAACACTTATGGGTTCGAAAGGATATCCTTCATGGATGGATTCTCTGGATAAAATCAGATTCGGATGAATCCTGAAGATGAAAAATATACTTCTTTTCGCACTACTCGCGGAGTCTACTGCTGTACAGTGATGCCATTTAGTTTCAAAAACGCTGGTGCCACTTACCAACGAGCTATGAGTACCATCTTTCGAGATCATCTGTGCATGATTGTCGAATGTTATGTTGACGATATTGCTGTCAAGAGTCGTCTAAAAGAATATCACATCCAAGACTTAAGAACTATCTTCAATTTAATGTGCCAACATCAGTTGAAAATGAATCCCACCAAGTCATTCTTGGGTGCCTCTAGTGGTAAATTTTTCGGCTTCGTCATTACCTCTAAAGATATACACATGGATCCCGAGAAGATCAAAGCCATTCAAGAGATGTGTCCTCCACATAACCTAAAAGAGCTACGAGGATTCCAAGGTCGACTTGCGTACATCAGGAAATTTATTTCAAATCTGTCTGGACGCTGCAGACCATTTACCCAGTTAATGAAGAAGGGTGTATCTTTCATTTGGACTGAAGAATGTCAACGAGCATTTGATGATATTAAGCAATATCTCATGAATCCACCAGTCTTGGTGCCACCAATCTCAGGCATACCATTCTTAATGTATGTCTGTGCTATGGATCATTCATTGGGTGCTTTACTTGCCCAGAAGAATAAAGAAGGTCATGAACAAGCCATCTACTATCTTAGTCGTACTATGATTGGTGATGAACACCGTTATAGTCCGGTCGAAAAAGAATGCTTAGCTCTTATGTTTGCTGTTCAAAAGACAAGGCATTACATCATTGGACAAACTATTCATGTCATATCCCGAGTTAATCCTCTTCGGGTATTAATGAAGAAATCTAGCACACTCAATTCTCGGTTAGCTACATGGGCCATTCTGCTAGCCCAATATGACATGATATATGTTCCACAAAAGTCTGTCAAGGGTCAAGCGCTGGCGGACTTCTTAGCGGCTCATCCTATACCAGAGACATCCAAACTCTATGATAAAATTCCAGCCGAGACATTGGAATCAAATATGATCTCCGAAGAATTTTCTACTTGGCGTCTATTCTTTGACGGTGCAACCAGGATCGGGCTGAATGGTGCCATTGTCGCAGGAGTTGGGGTTGTTCTTATTTCTCCAGACGGGTCAACTATCCAAAGAGCCTATTTCCTAGATGAACCCTGCTCCAACAACGTAGCAGAATACAATGCTCTACTCATTGGCCTTCAATTAGCTAAACAACTGGACGTCGAATATCTTGAAGTCTATGGCGACTCCAAGCTGGTTGTTAATCAGGTTAGAGGAACCTATAAAGTTCGTCATCACGATCTAGTGCCTTATCATGAAGCGGCAATCAATATGGCTACATCATTCAAAGCCTTTTTTATCGAATATGTTTGCCGAGCTTGCAATACTGAAGCAGATGCTTTAGCCAATCTTGCAGCAGTCTTAGCCATCCCTAACAAAAGACAATAGGTGGTGGTTGTCTCAAATCGGGAATTATTTTGCATCGAAAACAATCGTAATATTGAGTTCAGTAATCTTACTGAAGTCAATGTTATCAATGAAGATTGGAGAGCTCCTTTCATCGATTTCGTGGTCCATGATATACTTCCTAAAGATCCCAAAGATGCCACAAGTATTTGTCGACGGTCTCTGCAATTCTACCACAATCAGACTACTAAGACTCTCTACTGGCGGACTTATGACGATCTTCTCTTACGCTGTCTTGCTGGTGATGAAGCAAAGTAAGTGTTACGTGAAGCTCACGATGGTGTTTGTGGAGCACATCAACCAGGCCCTAAGCTACAAGATTGTATCTGACGCATGGGTTACTACTGGCCCTCTATGGTATCAGATGCCATCGAGTATGCAAGAAAATATCGAGCTTGTCAAATCCACGCAGATTTCATTCACCAACCGTCATAATTTTTGCATCCAACTGCTGCTTCCTGGCCTTTTGAAGCCTGGGGCATGGATATTATAGGTCCTATCAATCCTCCTTCTTCTAAAGGACATCGGTTCATACTAGCTATAACCGATTACTTCTCCAAATGGACTGAAGTTATACCTCTGGCTAAAGTTAAGACTAGTAGCATCATCAACTTTGTCAAACACCATGTCATCTATAGATTTGGTGTGCCTCGATAGATTATTCACGACAATGGACCACAGTTCATTAGCCAGAAGTTTACCAGGTTTTGTGATGATAATCGGATTGACAATGTCGCTTCGACAGCTTACAATCCTGCTACTAATGGTTTAGCTGAAGCATTTAACAAGACAATTATCAAACTGCTTAAGAAGTTTGTATCTACTAACAAACGGAATTGGAGTGAGAAACTCGGAGAATATCTATGGGCCTATCGTACTACGGTCCGTAACCCTACAGGCTGTACACCTTTTTCTCTTGTGTATGGTTGTGAAGCAATTCTACCTTTGGAACTTCAGATCCCATCCCTGTGGATTGCCATTGCCAACGAGCTCACTACAGAGAACAATGACCTCCTTCGACTTCAAGAATTAGAAGCGCTCGACGAGAAACGGTTATTGGCTCAACAGCATATTGAGTTATATCAAGCCCGAATCTCAAAAGCTTTTAGTCATAAAGTTAAGGTCAGAGCTTTTCAGAAAGGAGAACTGGTTCTAACCGTCAGACGTCCGATGACCATGACTCATATGAGCAAGGGTAAATTCGACGCGAAGTGGGAAGATCCATATATCGTGAGCAAAGTCTTCTCAAATGGAGCCTATCAACTTATAGAGTTGGACGGTCGAGTTGCAATGATGCCTATCAATAGCAAATTCCTTAAAAAGTACTATGTATAAATGTAAAAGGAATTTCTTGTAAATACGACAAAACAGTTCATAAATAAAATTTTATTTTATTTCATCATAAATGGTGTTAAAATATCAAGTACGAGAATCACTATCGTCCTTCTTGAAGACAGGACGAGGACTACTACCCTCCTTTTCAAAAATGTAATTGGCAAAAGAGCCGAGAACATCCTTGCTCGAACCCACCAGAAATTTGTAAGCAGCCATCCTCATGGCTTCTTCCTCGTCCGTCATCCTTGGTTCAAGCAGGAAGTCCAAGATATCCCGTGGTGGCTTGGGTGCAGACGAACCTTCGCCCGCTTCCGTCTGCTTTGGCTGGTTTACTTCGGCTGGAGGTTCCTTCGTGATTTCTTCAACATTCGAGATAATCTCAGCCTTCTTGGATGCATCTTCAGACGACATCTTTGTGTTGAAGAGTGAAAGTGATCATTCTATTTCAATTTCTGTTCTATTTATAGGCAAAAAGTCTTAAAACATCGAAGCGATGCGTTCTTCGCAACATTCATTACATTCATCTGACGGTTCACCCGTTCATTACATTCATCCGACGGTTCATCCGTTCATTACATTCACTTGACGGTTCGCCCGTTTATTCTACTCATCCGACGGTTCATCCATTCATTACATCCATCCGACGGTTCGTTCGTTCATTTTATTCATCCGAAGGTTCACCCGTTCATTCCATTTACTCGATGGTTCACCCATTCATTCCACTCATTCGACGGTTCATCCGTTCATTCTGTCCATTCGACGGTTCACCAGTTCATTCTATACATCCGACCGTTCATCCCGACGATTCATTTTGTTCATACATTTAGACAATTCATCCGTTCACCCATATCAGCAACTTGTCACGTATTTATTACCTCTGATTAAGTTGTCTACCGAAATAATAATATTCAACGAATTATATTCTGCCATATCCACATTACCTCTGAGCAGATATAATGAATATAATTATTTTCTAAATCAAGAAATATATCATGTCTTGAACCTCTGAATATATTTTCCATCGCTATTATTTATATCCTTAATGGGATATGCAAAAAATAATAGAGCCACAAAAATAATATCTTTTCATTGATCAAAATAAAAAGCATTACAAAAAGATATATCATAAAGAAGAAAAAAATACAAAAGGTCTTCCTTCACTCAATCGGTGGGGTCATCAAACTAGCTATCTGCTGCTTCAATGCTTGAAGTCGTTCCTCACGAGAATCCATCACCCGCTTTCAAGCTTCCGCCATTCCAGATTCATCGTCAAAGGATGGCAAGGTCACTAGGCGGCGAGCGATTTCATCTTGATGGGAAGTGACAAACTCATTCTTTTCGTGGATTAGAATATCTAGTTGCTGAACGACAGCTTCATGCTGTGTAGTCTCTTCTTTAAGAGCAAGCTGAACGATTCTCAACTCTTCCTAAAGTCGAGCAAACTCTGCATTCAGTTCAGCAACCTTCTTTTCTTTCTCCCCAGCAGCAGACGCTAATATCTCCATCTGGGAATCATACTCTGAAGCCTTTGTGGCATAAGTGTCCAAAAAAGTCTGGAAAGCAGCTTTTATGACTTTTGCTTCGCGAGTCATCCTGTCAAACTCAGCATTTACTAGGGGTTCTACCCCCCCCCCGATTAAGATCTTTGTAAATCTTAATAGATGCCTCCAATTCATCCAATATGTGTTCAAGATAGGCAGCTTGAGCTTCATCACCCTGACTTCGGATAGCACCGATCAGATAAGTAGTCGGGGTTCTAACGGTGATGAAACCAACATTCTCTCTTTCCATCACCCTTTCTACTAAGGGTCGTAAGGAAGTGAAGAAGAGGTTGGTGAAGGAACCAACTATAAATCTATTAGTAGCCACAGCACCGAGTGTAGCAACTACTCCTGTGGATGTTGAAGCAGCAGACGCTTGTACAGGTGGACGTTCGGCTTCTTGAACATGAGTTGAAATCTCTCTGGACAAAGGAGCCATGGTGGAGCTAGTTGCCCCTCCCAGATGTTCCTCTATGAAATCAAATAAACACCATCAGTCTGCTGTTATTAGCGACTATCAAAAAGATCAAAAAAATGGGGCAAGCTTACCATTGCTGGGTCTAGTGACAAGTTTTTCGTCTGTTGACATAGGTTGTAGCCTAGCAGAGGTAGCTTCAGACATTACTGCCTGACTACTTCCTGCTTCGGAGCCACCTGAAAAATGTCGGCTGCTGCTAGCTATCGCTGTGGTTGGCACTATATCAGTGCATACTGGAGGAATTGGAGAAGATTGAATTTCTGCATAAATAAAAGTTAAGATGTCAGTCATTTAATCTATAAAAGAATATTATCAATATCAGCCAATACCTCTTGGATCAGTGACAGTAGCTTCCTCCGGTGCTATGTCATTAACAGCATTCTTTTCTTGGGATACATGAGCATCAGCATCCTCTTCCTGGTTCGGAGTGTCATCAATAGTCTCTGCTGATGTTTCTTCATCATCCGCACCTTCTTCTCGGGCTTCCTCGCTATCACTTGCGGCAACCGGATCTATATCATCATGGAAGCCAAAGTCACAGCCTTCTAGAGCCTCAATCATTAATTTGTCTTCTTCAGCACGAAGTAATCTTGGAGAAGCTGGAAGATGGGCCGTTTCTGGTGCAAGTGTAGGAGATCGCAATACGTCGAGAGACGTTTCTGACTCGTTGATTGGAATCAGAGTTATAGTCGCCTCTCTTCTTTTTGCAGCTTCATCCTCTGTCTCCGCGATCTCCTCTCTTGTCTCTACAACCTCGTCCCTCTTCTCTGTACTGGAAACTTCCTGTCTGGGCTCAGGGGCAGGTGTAGGAGACGGCATCATAACTCAGACGACCGCACTTGTCAGGACCGATGCCAGGATAGGTCTTGGAGGAGTGACTATTTTCTTTTTGAAGGCTATTTTATTTCTGTGTAGAGGTCTCTCCGGGCTCTCTACGTCTATCGCATGTTATTGTCTTTGAATGGAGGTTGGGGTCGTCGCCTCTTCTCTCTGAATTGACTCAGCCTGTTGCCGAGATTGCGACCAGATAGTGACCCTTTTCGATGATTCAAGAAGGTTCTTCTGCCTTCCTCTTTTTTACCTTGGCCGGAGATCTTACAACTTTCAGGGAGACGTGCAGCGGCTCGTAGACTTCTTCAGGGAAGTTGGCTTCCCTCGAAGCTTCTAATGGTGCATCGGTTGGCTCATGCTCTTCATCATTACCAGGAAGCACCAGAACAGGTGCTCCTTTCTTAAACCGAGTCGCAGTCGCGAAGCTGTCTGCCAGATTGAAGTTTTTAGCAAAAGTGTTTGCTGATGTATAGAAGATCGAGTATGTATAAAGCATGCGAGGACCTCGATCATTTTTGGACGGCATCGAAAACGTCGTCCTTGTGTCCCGGGCATTGTAATATACCCAAGCCCGGGCTCCATCAATTAAAAACCCTTTTCCTTGTAGGCATGTGATAGCATTACCTACATGGAACTGGTCATAACCGAATTGGCGTACGAAACAGCTGGGGAGATAAGGTTCGAGATAACATTCATCCTCGAACCGGTATACCAGGTGTGACGGTCGGATTGTCCTCAGCCAATCGAAAGCTGTGTGGCCCAAAGGCTGCATCCTCCCGGAGTCTACAAGGTTTGTAGATATATGCTCATAACCGACTGGAGGGGTAACGCAGTAGAAGCTCCATCCTCTACCAAGGTTCAGAGCGCGTCGGCAATCTCTCAAAGTGGTATAAATCCACTTACATCCAGAAAATCTTCTTAGAAAGCTGCCGCCTACTGCACCCATATCAGGGTTCATTAGTGAAGGATGGTGTAGAAGCAGCCATCCGAATAAGTATGTATATGTCAGTTCCAGCCGGAGGAAGTGTCCTTTCTTATCTTTCCCTTTAATCATTGAATCGACGAAGAGGTGAAGGCCGGCGTTCACCCTGCATGTTATTACTGACAGCAGATCCATCCGGTAACCGAAGACCAGACAGACAGCAGTAAAAAGTACACCACGGTGGAAGCAGTCGACTGCACTGGCCCCAGGGACGACGTATCGTCGGAGCCAGTAAGTGAGGAAACCTGCCAACTGGGCTTCCTTCGACATGGGCATATAGCCCATCCTCATGTAGCTTTCAATAACGTCTCCTTCCTTGAAAGGAGGACACTGGAGATCATCTTTGATCTTGATATCCATATGTCACTACCACTTTTCTAGCTTGAGGGTATTTTGGTCAATTTAAATTTTTGGAATTAATTTGGAATTATTAGTATTGATTATATTTATTAGAATTTTTAAGTGATTTTTAGTATTTTGATTGGATGTTATTCTAGGCTTTGACTAGTGTTGACTTTGGAGATTGTCCTAGAGGCTAACCTAGGTCATGACTACTTGGTTAGGTTAAGTAACCCTAGCTTGACCTAAGTTAGTGACATCCTAATCATTAGAATTATTTTGGGGAAATTAGGATTTAATTTGATTAGGAAATGGCTTGTGATTTCACAAGTCATGGATTGTGATTTTAGCCTTTAAGGCCCAACCCAACACCATGTAACCTCACCCTATCCCTATCCAGCCCATGGCCGGCCACTTAGGTCACTCCCCTCTATTTAATCCCCTCCTAGAAATTAGGGCTAGCCTCCATTAGGAATTATTTGCAAGTTTGGAAAGAGGTGAGTCTTCATCTTCCCTAATCTATAGAAAATCCATTTCAACTCCTTTTTCTCCCAAATTGAGGAACCACTTTCATTTGGAGATTTTGAGCCTTTGCACATCAATAGGTAAATCCTAATATATACTATGAAATTACTGTTTTATTGCATATCAAGGATGCCCTAGGCCTACCCTAGCTGTAGGACTAGCTAACCCTAGGTTTTGGGTCCTATACGTATCCGTATCGGACACGTATCAGTCCTTGTATTAGGTGTTTGACGAAATGTCCCAAAGGCCATTTCGATTTCATTTCAGCATTCTAATTGAATAGAAAAATAGGGTTTGATCTCGCTTATGTGTTTCTAGTGTACTGAGCGTGTTTTGGTGTCGTGTCGAGTCCCCACAGACACGCGAACACGCGGGTGCACGTGCGCGCGCGCTGGCAGGATGCATGCCCTGCTACTCGAGTCTGATTTCGAGCTGGACACGCCACTTCGACACACGAAACTCGACACACCTGTCGTACTCATGACTGACACGGGGTTCCCTAAGTGGTACGAGCCCTTGTGTCGTGTCGGACATGATATTGCACGTGCACTGTGTGTGCACTGTGCGGTTCAGTGCACTAGGTAGTTTCACTGTTTCCAATTCGATTTTAAATGTTTAATTTGTGTTATTATTTGCTAATTAGATCCTAATTATAATGTATAAACTATATTAGATTAGTTTACATGATTGGATTGGGTTTAATGTGGAAAGATGGTTTCGATTTGGGTTATATGGCATGTACTGATACCCGATTCTGATACTAGGTTTCTTTAGAACTTCTCTAATTGTTAACTCCTATTTTATTGATGATTTCCACTGTTATATGTCCCCACGGGATTGGTTGGTCATATTGGCTTAATTTTGCATTTGAATTTGGCTCTAGGTTGTGCGAATGGATTTTGAGATGTTGATTTGGTTTTCCTATGTTTTTAAACTGAAATGGGATCCTTTCCTCTTACTGTCAACTGAGCATGAATTCCATAACCTGAGATTTACTCCAGTCCTTAACTGGATTTGAGTCATGAATATATATACACTGTTATATTCCAGTTCACCATTGTTTGTATTGGACTGAAACTGAGGAACTGGGGGTTTGTTTGGACTGAACTGATTTCTTTCCCTTTTTGCAACTGTACTGAGATTTATCCTATACCTGAGAATTGATACCCTTGAATTAGGCTTAACTGATTCCCTTGAATAACTGAAATTGAAGTGACTGTTAACCAAGTGAATGGTTAAATTCCTTTAAACCTGAGATTTTGAGTTCCTTTTTCCATTTCGAAATATGCTATTAAACTGAGTGATTGGGTGACTGTTTTAAACTGGGTATTTACTCTATGGGTGATATTTGATTGGTTTCCTTCCCTGTTTTACATTGCCACTTTTTCTTACTGATTTCCTTAATGTCACACTGTTTTAGGATTTCAGATTTCACATGGTTTATAACTCACTGATTTTGCTTAAGATTGCCACTGTTTTCACTCTCCCATATACACACACTCTCATGCTCTCTCACCCTCTTGTATTCATGTCTCACTAACACACACACCCACAAGTTATCACTTCACTGATTTTATCCACTGTCATACTGTTTTCAGGGTTACATATCACACACAAGTGTCTCACCACTCACTCTCATGTTTTCATTCACTAACACACACACTCTTGTACCCTCTTCACACACACAAACACATTCATTCCTAGTCCATATATATTCTAATCACATGTATATATAATTTGAGATGTGTTATATAATGTGTGTTACCATATAATATTAATTTGGGTATATAGAATATGTTGTGTGAATATGTATATAGTTAGCCTATATGTGTATTTCTATATTAGATATAATATATCAATATGTGTGTATTATTTTAAATATATATTATTGGCATGTGGTCATGTGAGTATGGTTTGGTTTATAGGCATGGTATAGCCTAATAGCCTATGGCCTATATGTGTGTCTGCTTAACTAGTGAGCCTAGATTAGATTTGTGTAGTCTTGTTAGACTTAGAATAGCCTTGTTAGCCTAGTATAGACTAGTTGACTTAGGCTTGACTACATTGACCTAGTTTGACTTCTAGGGTTGACCAGAGTTGACCAAGAGTTGACTTTGGCCTAGATTGACCTAGAATCATGTAGAATGCAATTATTTGAATCTTATTATCATTGTAGACTCATAGTGACTTGTACTGTTCTATAGGAGACAGACACCACTCCTCGGACAGTATATATTATCCAGATTCTCAGGATACAAGTGAGTACATTCTCTGATCATTTTATATCCTGTATTAGGAGTATATTTTCTGCTTTAGATTACTTTACATGATGCTGACACGTTGGAAACACAGATTAGTACTATATGGATCTTGTTGTGCGATGTTATCCCCTTAGCGGATACATCGGGTATTCGTGTTCGTGTACTTTATCGTGAACATCGTGTACTCCTTATATTTGTGACATTCGTGTACGAAACGTGTGAATCGTGTATAATCATGTATTCACATGACCTTCGTGTACAATAACATAACTTAGCTAGATCCTTGTGTATTGATTGGGGCGGAAGAGTAGAAGTGGTTATGTATTCAATCCAGTAGATTACTCATGTACAACCTCTGTAGATTACTCGTGTACAACATCGTACCATTTACATAACCATCTTGTGCTCTGAATCACTAGACACCGTTTGTTCTCTATATACTGTAGCTATTTATTTACAGTCTTCCTGTTTATCATATTATTCTTTCAGTTTCTTTTATCTTACTCTATAGCATGATTATATATCCTGGCCTGCTATGATTTGTTGAGATGTACTGTGCTTGCTCCTGTCCTGACTGGACCTGTTAAAAATTTTACAGAGGACGAGGCTGAGGCGTTCTGCCCTACCTACTACGGTGCTACATTAGATGAGTGCCTGGACTTGGACCAACAGGAGGATCCACTAGCAGTAGATGACACTCCCTTAGATTAGGATGTCTTTACTTTTATGGATCACTGTATATAGATTCTGAGATTTGGGATATGTACTTATTTAGACACTTAGAATTCTGGATGTATCTCTGTGGTTTATTTTGTTCTGGATATTATCTATCATTTTATCTATCTTCATCATGTTCTACCTTAGTTGTGATTGAGATATATTCTGTTATGTCACCCCCATTCGGGGAGTATAACTGCTTATTACCTTTAACTGTTAGATGTTGAGACCTAGGACAACGTTCTACCGCCGACGCTGCGACGTAGGCGGGACGTACCCACGTCTCGTGCCCTTACTCAAGGGTGCGGGTCGTGACACGTTTTAGTTGGTGGCCCATGCAGGTCTAGGTTGGAAATGTAGTGGTATTCGAACTAGAATATCGCTACAGCCTGCAGTAGGAATTAGTATATTTTTGAAGGTACTCAATCACACTAGGAAAAACTCCTTATCAGATTCTGTATATCTATTTTGCTGCTTATTGTCTTCCTTAGAAATTTAAACTGTCCTTCTTTGATTTTTTGACTCATTCTCAGTAATTGTTTCTTGTTTGATTTGTGTCTCCAGGATGGTTGAGACGAGATTGCATCGCTATGTACTGGGAGACGCTGGAAAGGGGTCTATCACCTCTCGACCTCAGCAGCAGCCAGCTCCCAGTGCCACGGGGCCAGTGCAGCCCTTAGGAGTCGGTGTTTCTGCCACTTTTGGAGGAGCACCTCTACCAGTCAGGAGGCCGAGCGTTATGATTCCTGAGATTCTTCCACCGTAGCAGCCTCCGCCTACGGGGATGGTAGATGCTGCACATCTTTTCTCCTTCATGGAGAGGATTCTTGAGTCCCACCTGCAGCAGCAGACGAGGCAGACTGCAGATTTCCGTCAGGGGATCGAGGAGGCACACCAGCTGGTTCTCACTACAGTTGAGATGATCACAGCTCAGGGGACCCAGCTGCAGCCCCGTCGAAGGGAGAAGGATATACAGGACTTCCAGAAGATGCACACTCGGGAGTTCTTCGGTACAGAGGGCATCCACTATGCTGACGGCTGGATTGAGCATATTGAGGAGATCTTTCGACTGGCGGAGATACCAGATCGACTCCAGATCGAGGCGGCGGGCAGTCAGATACAGGACTTAGCCTGTGCGTGGTATCAGACAGATCCCACGGTGGGATTTGAGGGCCAGACTTAGGCCCAATTCAAGGAGCTGTTTAAGGAGCAGTTCTTTCTTGATGTGGCCTTGGGAGGTATCGAGGCACAGTTCGAGGGTCTGGTTCAGGGGAACCAGACGGTAGCTGAGTATGCTGCGGAGTTTTGTAGACTGACCCGTTTCATAGATGACTTGACAGAGAAGGCGAAGGCAAGGAAGTTTCACCGAGGCTTGATTAGAGAGATTCGGTCGCCGACTAAGAGCGACCGGAATGCTACATTTGCTGAGATATTTTCTGGGGCTATGGCGGCGGAGGACGACCTAGGGCTGAAGCAGAAGAGGGGTCATGACTTTTAGGGTGGTAGCAGCAGCCAGGGGTAGGCCAAGAGGCCTCACTTCCAACATTAGGAGCCACAGAGGCCAGTTCAACAGTATCAGCAGCAGCACCAGCATCAGGGCCGTACACCTTTTCAGTAGGTGCAGCACCAGCAGCAGAGAGGACAGCAGGCACCCAGGCAACAGGCTGTTAGTTGTACTTTCTGTAAGAAGCTTGGGCACAAGTGGGAGGACTGCAGGAAAAGACTTGGCAGATGCTTGATGTGTGGATCAGCGGATCACCAGATGCGAGATTGTCCAGTGGCGTCGATACGTCCGATACCAAGAGGAGCTGGGGCAACCAAGGCTCCATCAGGTCAGCCAAAGGGACCAGCCCTGCAGACCCAGCAGCAGAGGTTCCAGCAGCACCAGCAGCAGGCACGAAGTGGACAGCAGGGGCGAGCTTTCGCCATGGCGGCTGAGGATGCCGAGGCCATCGGAGAGCTGATAGCAGGTTCGATTCTTCTCGACTCTCTTCCAGTATTTGTACTCTTTGATTCTGGGGCTTCCCACAACTTTGTGTCAGTATCGTATGCTATTAGACACAGTTTAGTTTCTGAACCATTGCCTAGGACCTGCAAGATCACGACCAGGGGTGGGATCATCCTCGTGAGTGATGTTTGCAGAGGGCGGAGCGTCATATTGGGAGGTCGAGAGTTGGGAGTGAGTTTACTCGTCATGCCACTGCCGAGCTACGATATTGTATTAGGTATGGACTGGCTGAGTAGACACCATGCCCGCATTGATTGCCAAGGGGGTAGAGTTTTGTTTGGGGTGCCAGGAGAGCCAGAGTTTGAGTACACCCGGCGGCAGACAGAGCAGGACGGCGGAGTCTTCTGTGGAGCTTCAGTTGAGGAGCAGGTGGCTCCGTATCCCTTGATCGCAAAGTTTATGGACGTATTTCCAGAGGAGTTGCCAGGGCTTCCACCGGACAGGGATGTAGAGTTCTCGATAGACTTGGTTTCCGGCATGAAACCGATCTCTCAGCATGTCTATCGAGTGAACAACAGTGAATTGGTGGAGCTGAAGAAGCAGGTGGATGAGCTGCAGGACAAGGGGTTCATCCGATCGAGTTCTTCACCTTGGGTGCACCAGTACTTTTCGTACCTAAGAAGGATGGGTCGGTACGGATGTGTATCGACTACAGGACACTTAACAACCTGACGATCAAGAACAGATACCCACTACCGCGGATCGATGATCTCTTTGATCAGTTGAACGGAGCTCGGGTGTTCTCCAAGATTGATTTGAGGTCAGGTTATCACCAGGTGAAGGTGAAGAGGGAGGATATTCCCAAGACCACTTTCAGGACGCGGTATGGGCAGTTTGAGCTTTTGGTATGCCGTTTGGGCTGACCAATGCACCAGCAGTATTTATGAACCTTATGAACAAGGTGTTCCACCAGTACTTGGACATGTTCGTGGTGGTATTCATTGATGATATCCCGGTGTATTCCAAGACAGAGGAAGAGCACGAGGAGCACTTGAGAGTGGTGCTGGAGACACTCAGGAGGGAGAGATTGTACGACATGCTCTCGAAGTACGAGTTCTTCCTAGACAGAGTAGACTTCTTGGGTCATGTGGTGACTGGAGATGGTATCTCAGTGGACCAGAAGAAGATCACAGCAGTTGAGGCTTGGACAGCGCCGTCTTCAGTGGTAGAGATCAGGAGTTTTCTGGTACTGGCAGGATATTATAGGAGATTTGTGCAGGATTTCTCCCGGGTTGCAGAGCCGTTGACTCGGTTGACCCGAAAGGATACTGAGTTTGTTTGGTCAGAGGAGTGTCAGGTAGCTTTTGATGATTTAAAGAAGCGGCTTACGATAGCTTCGATTCTGACATTGCCTTCCGGATCAGGTGGATTCACTATTTATAGTGATGCTTCAGGGAAGGGGCTGGGTTGTGTCTTGCAGCAGCATGGGAAGGTGATTGCCTATGCTTCCAGGCAATTACGTCCCCATGAGAAGAACTACCCTACCCATGACCTGGAGTTGGCAGCGATGATTTTTGCTTTGAAGTTGTGGAAGCACTATCTGTATGGCGAGAGGGTGGAGATTTTCATAGATCATAAGAGCTTGAAGTATGTGTTTACACAGAAAGAGCTCAACATGAGGTAGCACAGATGGCTCGAGTTGATGAAGGACTTTGACATATCACTTCAGTATCACCCAGGGAAGGCCAACGTGGTTGCCGATGCCTTGAGTAGGTATCCGACAGCCATGTGTTTGACTATGGATCGACACTTGCTTGCAGATTTGGAGAGCCTTGGGATTGAGGTGATTGTGCCAGGGGTGCAGATGCAGTTATGGGGCCTTCAGATACAGTCGGACTTGATGGAGAGGATCAAGGCGACGCAGTTCGAGGATATGGCTCTGCGGTGTATCCGAGAGCAGGTTCGTACAGGGTTGGTGGATGGCAAGTTTTTACTTGCAGAGGATGGTGCCCTGAGGCACGGTTCCAGGTTATGTGTGCCTAGCGGGGAGCTCAGGGAGCAGATCATGCAGGAGGCTCACAGATCGCAGTACTCTATACATCCTGGTGCCAACAAGATGTACAGGGATCTGCGAGAGCATGTCTGGTGGTATGGGATGAAGCGGGAGGTAGCTCGCTTCGTAGCTAGATGTTTGGTCTGTCAGCAGGTCAAGGCAGAGAGGCAGAGTCCCGGAGGATTATTGCAGCCGTTGCCCATTCCAGAGTGGAAGTGGGAACATATCACCATAGATTTCGTATCTGGGTTGCCACGTACACCAGGAGGAAAAGACGTAATTTGTGTCATCGTTGACAGGTTGACCAAATCGGCCCACTTCTTACCATTCAAGGTGGGTACGTCTACAGAGAGGCTTGCGGAGTTGTATATGAGGCAGATAGTCAGGATTTACGGAGTTCCCGTCAGCATTGTCTCAGATCGGGATAGTCGCTTTACTTCTCATTTCTGGAGGAGTCTGCAGACTAGTTTGGGCACTCAGCTCAAGTTTAGTACTGCATACCCCCCCCAAACGGACGGACAGTCAGAGAGGACTATTCAGACCCTTGAGGACATGCTACGGACGTGCATCCTAGATTTTGGAGGTTCCTGGGAGGATCATCTATATTTGGTGGAGTTTGCTTATAACAACAGTTATCAGGCCAGCATTGAGATGTCACCGTTGAGGCTCTGTACGGGCGTAGGTGTCGTACACCCTTATCTTGGGATGATGTTGGAGAGAGAGCTTTACTGGAACCAGAGATGGTTGTTGACGCAGCCGAGAAGGTGAAGCTCATCAGGGATAGACTTTCCATGGTGCAGGACAGACATCGACACTGGGCCGATAGCCACCGAAGGCCGTTGGAGTTTGAGGTACAGATTTAGAGATAGGATTAGAAGTAGGTTGTATTTTTGTTTTGTTTGATTGATCGTGTTTGATTTTTAGTAACTTGGGATCTTGCTTGTGATTAGGTTGGAGACATGGATTTTCTGTGGATATCTCCGACTCGTGGTATGATACGTTTTGGTGGAGGTGGGAAGCTTAGCCCGCGCTTCATTGGCCCTTTAGTTATCAGCGGAAGAGTCGGTGACGTGGCATACAGGCTAGACTTGCCACATGCACTAGTGGGAGTTCACAACGTATTCCACGTATCACAGTTGAGACGGTACGTGGCTGACCCTAGCCATGTGCTCGATCATTCGGAGATTGAGGTTGGACCTACTCTCAGTTATCCAGAGCAGCCTGTGGAGATTCTGGATCGCCGGAAGAATGTATTGAGGAACCAGGTGATACCTTTGGTACGCGTCGCATGGAGGCATCATTCTCCAGGAGAGTCTACCTGGGAGTGGGAGGATGAGATGCGCGAGCGGTACCCCTATCTTTTTGGACCTTGAGGTATACTTTTCTATCCTTCTCAGCAGTTAGTTTCGCCTTTAATTTCGAGGACGAAATTATTTTAAGGGGGGTATATTTGTCACTACCACTTTTCTAGCTTGAGGGTATTTTGGTCATTTTAAAATTTTGGAAGTAATTTGGAACTATTAGTATTAATTATATTTATTAGAATTTTTATGTGATTTTTAGTATTTTGATTGGGTGTTATTCTAGGCTTTGACTAGTGTTGACTTTGGAGACTGTCCTAGAGGCTAACCTAGGTCATGACTACTTGATTAGGTTAAGTAACCCTAGCTTGACCTAAGTTAGTGACATCCTAATCATTAGAATTATTTTGGGGAAATTAGGATTTAATTTGATTAGGAAATGGCTTGTGATTTCACAAGTCATGGCTTGTGATTTTAGCCTTTAAGGCCCAACCCAACACCATGTAACCTCACCCTAGCCCTATCCAGCCCATGGCCGGCCACTTAGGTCACCCCCTCTATTTAATCCCCTCCTAGAAATTAGGGCTAGCCTCCATTAGGAATTATTTGCAAGTTTGGAAAGAGATGAGTCTCCATCTTCCCTAATCCATAGAAATCCATTTTAACTCATTTTTCCTCCAAATCAATTGCATTAGGTTCTAAAATTAGTCTACTTGCAGTTGGTATTGAGTATTTTCAAGGAAGAATCAATTTGAAGGAATTTGGTAGCTTGAGGAACCACTTTCATTTGGGGATTTTGAGCCTTTGCACATCAATAGGTAAATCCTAATATACATCATGAAATTACTGTTTTATTGCATATCAATGATGCCCTAGACCTACCCTAGATGTAGGACTAGCTAACCCTTGGTTTTGGGTCCTATACGTGTCCGTATCGGACATGTATCAGTCCTTGTATTAGGTGTTTGACGAAATGCCCCAAAGGGCATTTCGATTTTATTTCCGTATTCTAATTGAATAGAAAAATAGGGTTTGATCTCGCTTATGTGTTTCTAGTGTACTGAGCGTGTTTGGTGTCGTGTCGAGTCCCCACAGATATACGGACACGCGCGCGCGCTGGCAGGATGCATGCCCTGCTACTCGGGTCTGATTTCGAGCTGGACACGCCACTTCGACACACGAAACTCGACACACGTGTCGTACTCGTGACTGACACGGGGTTCCCCAAGTGGTATGAGCCCTTGTGTCGTGTCGGACACGATATTGCACCTGCACTGTGTGTGCACTGTGCGGTTCAGTGCACTGGGTTGTTTTCCTGTTTCCAATTCGATTTTAAATGTTTAATTCATGTTATTATTTGCTAGTTAGATCCTAAATATAATGTATAAACTATATTAGATTAGTTTACATGATTGGATTGGGTTTAATATGGAAAGATAGTTTCGATTTGGGTTATATGGCATGCACTGATACCCGATTCTGATACTGGGTTTCTTTATAACTTCTCTAATTGTTAACTCCTATTTTATTGATGATTTCCACTGTTATATGTCCCCACAGGATTGGTTGGTCATCTTGGCTTAATTTTGTATTCGAATTTGGATCTAGGTTGTGAGAATGGATTTTGAGCTGTTGAGTTGGTTTTCCTATGTTTTTAAACTGAAATGGGATGCTTTCCTCTTACTGTCATCTGAGCATGAATTCCATAACCTGAGATTTACTCCAGTCCTTAACTGGATTTGAGTCATGAATATATATACACTGTTATATTCCAGTTCACCATTGTTTGTATTGGACTGAAACTGAGGAACTGGGGGTTTGTTTGGACTGAACTGATTTCTTTCCCTTTTTGCAACTGTACTGAGATTTTTCCTATACCTGAGAATTGATACCCTTGAATTAGGCTTAACTGATTCCCTTGAATAACTGAAATTGAAGTGACTGTTAACCAAGTGAATGGTTAAATTCCTTTAAACATGAGAGTTTGAGTTCCTTTTTCCATTTCGAAATATGCTATTAAACTGAGTGATTGGGTGACTGTTTTAAACTGGGTATTTACTCTGGGTGATATTTGATTGGTTTCCTTCCCTGTTTTACATTGCCAATGTTTCTTACTGATTTCCTTAATGTCACACTGTTTTAGGATTTCAGATTTCACATGGTTTATAACTCACTGATTTTGCCTAAGATTGCCACTGTTTTCACTCTCCCATATACACACACTCTCATGCTCTCTCACCCTCTTGTATTCATGTCTCACTAACACACACACCCACAAGTTATCACTTTACTGATTTTATCTACTGTCATACTCTTTTCAGGGTTACATTGTTTCACTTAACAAAATACCTAAAATTAGCCTTTGAAAATAAAACGAGAAAGAGTACAAAAAGTACAAATTGTTCTGGGAAGTATTGCTATGGAAGTCTGATCTGAAGGCGATCACTTTGTTCCTTGGACCATACGATGATGATGAAGAGTACTGCTAGAAGATGAACAGCCGGAAGAACTAAGTCACCAGAAAGGTATCGACGTACTTTGGCACTGATGGCGAGGTCGAATGCTTTCCTGCTTTGCTTCACTCTGTTCTGGAAGAAAAGTTGAAGAAGAATGCTCTCGAAAATCAAAGTCTCTGGGCTCTGATCTCTGTATTCTCTCCTGTCTCTCTGCTCCTGATGCCTTTAATGTAAAAAATAAGTCTATTTATAGACTTGATCCATTGTGCGTAAAAAACAACAAAATTGGGTTTTTACGCTGGTAACTGTCACCCACGATGGAAGTCACCTTCTGCGTATGTTGATAGGTGTCCCATTATTTCAACAAAAATAGGGAGCACGTATACACGTTCCTCAATAAATGTGGCATGAAAGCCACGCGGATAAACCACGTTCCAAAGTAGTCAGGAAGGATCGGGCGTAAAAACGACCCAAAATATGCTCCGAGCGTAAAGTGGCAACTGGCGTAAAAACAACCCAAATAAAACTTTCCGGCATAAAGTGGCTAAAATAGCCTTGAGCGTAAAACTTAGCCCAAATAGACTTTACGCTCACAATAGCCTTGAGCGTAAAAACTCACATAACTATCGTGCGTAAAAAGAAGTGTTTTTATTGAGCGTAAAATAGCCTTCTCTGCACACTATACGACAAGTATTGGGTTTGGTGTAAATCTGATCTTCTCGACTTCTGTGTTGCATGTTGTTAGCAAATCATTATGTCAGAGTCATTATCACTTGCATTAAATGCATGATCTGACAGCTTTCCAGCATAAAGTAGCTAGCGTAGAGGGTAGCTAGCGTACAGATTAGCTTGCATAAAAAATACAAATAATCCTGGCGTAAAAATAGCTCTCATAGAGAATTGCTTGTGTAAAGTCTTCAATTCCTTTGATTTAGTCAAAATAAAGCACTTTTTACGCTCCTACAAGACCCCCTTCAAAGTTTTCAAATATTTTCAAAATTTGAAACACTTTGAACAGAAACGTAAAATTCGGAATTTGACCAGTTAGCGTAAAAATTCGGGATATCCAACGGTCATCCGCGTAGAAGTTGGGATATCCAACAGTCGGCGTAAAATCAGGGAATTTGAACCTAATTGAAATTCTCTATAAATAGGGCTTTTTGGAGAGAGAAAACACTTTACTTATCTCCCGCATTCTCAATCTCTCTTATTCTCCTTCCTCTTTCGAAACTCTTACTTTGATCCGATGGCCCCCAAGAAGTCGTCCGCCGCCAGCAGCAAAGGCAAGAAGCCTGTCGTCGATTCTTCGTCAGTTGACCGCGCACAAACTCCTGTCCGATCATCAGTCGCATCTCAGCAAAGTAACCCCGCTGTGGCTCCTCGAATGAGGGTAAAGCACTCCCCTATGGCCGAAAAACTCGTCGGAGATGAAGATCAAAATCTTTCATTTCACACCCACGTTATACATGTCAGCGTAGAAATTAAGATAATCAAAATACGCCCACATTATACGTGTCAGCGTAAAATTAAGAAATACGCCCACATCTATACGTGTCAGCGTAAAACTTAAATTGCGCTCATGTCCATACATGCTAGCGTAAAAGCTAAAATACACTCACATTTAATGTGCCAGCGTAAAATACGCTCACATCTAATGTGCCAGCGTAAAATTTGAAATACGTCCACATCTAATGTGCCAAGCGTAAAATACGCTCACATCTAATGTGCCAGCGTAAAATCTCACAAAATGAAAAGACTTTGTGTAAAAACAAAGACTTTTTTACATTTTAAAACTTTTTACCCTGTGTATGTAAAAACTTAGACCAATTTATCTGCATAAAAGATATCAAATTAGATTTTCACTAACTTGATTTTTTTTCTTTGGCAGTGGACTTGCAAATTCACCCTCTCGCAGAAGTTTTTGGCTCATCAGTTGGCATGGTAGGTTCAAATTATCTGGAGAATCTGTCTCACGTAGAATTTTCTCAATCGAACCCAGATTATCCCATAGAGAGGGCACAATTGATAGCTGCTCAGGGGGATAGGATGCTATTATCCATGATAAATGGAGAATTGTTGACTTCACTGAATGAACAACAATTTGCAAAACTAGCCTTCTTATCGGGGGATACAATTGATTGTAAGTCACAGACACACCCCAAGAAGGAGTCTTGGATGTTCAAATCTGGAGAGAGAGCCATATATCTCCCTGATATGGACAGGGATTACCCTTTGTCCGCATTCTTCCATGCCACCCACCCTCGGCAAATGCTGTGGAATCTGACTCCTAACAGTTACGGAAGGCCAGGTAGAATTTTTTTCAAGAGGGATCATACCAATGATATGGGGTATTTTGCTAACGTCCCCAATGGCGGTGTCACTTCTTTCTCTGGCCTCATGCCGGGATTTACTCCAAGTAAAGATTCGGGTTTAATGCAACCAGTGCAGACCCAGATGTTTGTCAACAAGTTTATTAGGGATGGGGTATTATATCCCCAAACAAATCCCAGGCTACCGGGATGGTTGACTCCTCTCAACCAGAACTGGATCCAGATTAGCATTTGGATGATGAAGAACTTCGAGACAGAGCTGAAAGATATTGGTCTGTATGAAGCGGTAGCTTCCACTAGTCAGGGTATACCATTAAACGGTAACCTGTTCTTAGCCCTGATGGAGATATACATAAGTTCGACTGGAACTTTTGCGACCCCGAAGGGCGAAATGGGTCTTGCACTCCATGAGATGCAATTCATCTCAAAACTGCCAATGGGAGAAGCGCCGTATGAAGAATACGTTCCCTCCAACCGGGAACTTGCTGAAATCAGAGAGACAAACCCTCAGTTGATTGAGGTATATGAAGAATTAATGTGTCACTACATGATTTGTACTACAATGCATGAAAGTACATCTCATCTAGTATACATTAATAAGTGGACAACGTATCTCTTCTTCCATAAGGATAAAATCTCCAAGGATGATAAAGAAAGATTCCAGGAAAATAAAGCTCCAGCTATCAATACAGATTCACTATTCCTGCTAACAAAATTTGGGATATGATGACTGTCTATAAATTCTTGAATAAATATCTATCCACCAAGACTGGAGAGTTCCCTACTGGAACTGAAGCCTTGAGCTTTCTTAGATACGGCAGCCAAAAGATCTCTAGGAAAGCCTTGCTAGCAGGCTTCTTTCTTTATGGTTGAGAAGATGGGTCGTAGCGGGAACTGGTACAGTTGATAGAATCCACCGTAGCGTACTATGGCCCGCGGTACGCTTGGTTTTTAAAGTCAGAATTAACCTGCTATCGACGATGGTGTGTTGAGTGAATGCAGGTTTGAGGACTTTCGGCGAGGAGTTAATCAACAATGCTCCACATCTGAATATATTCCCCAGGGTAGAAATGCCCTATACTTATTTGATGGGCTGGTTATTACACCACAACTGCAATCTGTTGCCACCAGGCCCAAGCGATAATGCGGAGGTCTTCCTCCAAAATTTCAGTAAGGCTACATGGACTGCCCATGTCGGTGGCCGATACTCGTACAGTTTTGAATTATTCTTATGGTTGGAACTTCTTCTACACTCGGCCACAAGTACCAGCAGATTGCTTTGGTGTCCAATTTGAAGATGAAGTCGAAGGAAGAGCTGTATTGCCACCGTCAGTCTTCAAATTGCTTCAGTGCATCAGGCCCTCTCATCTGATGTACAGAAATGAAGATAATTGCACGTTCGAACCATATCTACCTAGTAGGTTTGCTCGTCAATTTGGGTATGACCAACTTCACGTTGGTAATCCCTGTACCAGTTTCCGTCACTACGGGAAACTGCTTGATGGTGCCAGGGGTTGGAGATATTTCAGTACTGTCCGTACGGGAGCCAAATTCAAGTCTCAACCGCCACCAGCACTACAGAGCTACGTATTCTTCACTAGTACGCTCACTTTTACGCTTCTATCCGTTCCTTTGCCCACGGCTATAATATGAAAGGTAGCCTGAGATGGCCTAAGGAAGGCAATTTTGAAAACCAGTCAGGGTACCAACAGATATCCCTGACGATGCTGCTGTTCCAGATCCATATCTGGAAGTTATTGCCACAGGAATGGGAGAAGAGGCGACAGAACCTATTGTTATTAGGAAATCCTACAAACGAAAGCAGAGTACTGTTACTACTCTTTCAGTGAAGACTCCTGAAAAGAAGAAAAAGGTCACCGTCAAAATGCCTTCCAAACCAAGAGTTGCTACTCCAGAGGATGACATTTCTGTCGAAGAGCCGCCACATGTCGCATCCTCTTCAACTCATTTTGAAGAAGGATCCTCAGCCTCCCAAGCAGCCACATCAACCGAAGCTGTAGGGATTCTATCGCCAGGACGCCTTAGTACTGTACTTCATTTAACCTTACCACAAAAGGCACAAATAGTTGAAGGCGTCACTTCACAATCTATCCCACTGGATGAACCAGCTCTCAATTTTGATGATAAATTGGGATGGAGATTATGACGCATATTTGGCACGTTCTACACCTACTCCAGGTATATATACAAAATCTATACAAGATTATACGTTATGATTTTGTGTTTTAATTTGTTTTGTTCATTTTGTAGGTGTTATTATTGTACCAAAACCTATGGCTCCTCCTTCTCTTCAAGAAAATATTTATGAAGAGAACCCTGAGTTTGAGGAAGAAAGTTCTTCTTCAGATGGAGTAGAGGAAATTCAACCAGAAGAGGAACTACAATAAGAGCTTGAAACCGAGGTTCAACCAGGATCGTCTTCTCATATTGACAACAGAGAAGAAGAACAAACTGCAGAAAAATCAACTGCAGATCAAGAAACGGCTGATGAAGAAGGAACTGATCTCAATGAAGAGATTGAAGTGTTTCAAGAGTCTGAACAGCCAGAAGTCCAAGAAGGTGATGAAAACGTAGTCAAGTCATCCACTGAAACTGGAAATGTCATGATAGCATCATCTGCTATTAATATTAATCCAGCAGAAATTCATAAGGAGACAATGCCTGAACCTGAATCAGCTGCTCTAGCTATCACTCCTCCATCCACCATCATTTTTGCCACCAGAACTCCAGAAATGGCTGGAGTGACAAGTGCTGAAGACGTGATCCCTGAAGCTCCTAGGGATCAGTTGACTATGGTAGCGACGATAACATCATCTTTATCTCATTCTGCTACTGGAGCAACCACATCTGCCCCTAGTATTCGGAAAAGGGACTTGGTAGAGATTGCTGCAACTCCGAGCTCCAATGCATAAATGAATCTCTTAGTTGAGATTTATACTGAAGCTTTTTATAAGACACTGGCAGCTTTGATTGACATGGTCTTGAATAGGGGTCTGAGTTATGAAAGCTTGAAAGGCGCGATTGTTTCCACTATCAGGAACGTCGCCATGTTTAATGATGTTGAGAGAGCAACTGTATTGGAAAACGTGGTAAAAGAACTTGAACAACCTATTAAAGAATATCTGAGGTTGACAAGTGAAACTGCTGAAAGTCCCATTCAAGCTGAGTACGATGCTTTATCAGCTGAATACACTGCTCGAGAGACTACTTTCAACAACTCTCTCAGAGAACATAGCAGCAAAGTCGCCAAAGAGAAAGCTCTTTTAGCTGATGCAAAGCCTCAGTTGGAGCGTTATAGAGAAGCCTACAACACTTCGAATATAAAAATTCAAGAACAAAATGATAAAATTCGTGAAGTGGAGGCTGAACTAGCTCGTCTGAAAGCTGAGAAGGAGCAATTAATAGCAGCTCATGACCAATATTTGACACAGAGCTCGATTCTGGAGGAACAAGTTTTTGGAGCTGAATCTACTATCAAGCACCTTGATGATGCCAGAGATAACCTGATAGTTACTTTCGCTAAATTTTCTTCTATTTGCACTGCAGAGGCTCGAAGAAAGATAGCTACTGAAAATGTAATGGGCTCTCGCGAAAAGCGTTTAGCAGAGCTCCAAAAATTGTTGAAAGATATATTTGTTCCGCCTTAAGGTAAATAGGGAGCTTTTGTAACCTTTTATCATATCCAAGAAATGAATAAAATATCTATTTTGTGATCCTATCATTTATTTTGAAATTAAATGATAGGTATGAGATAGAAAACACTTATCAGAGGTAATATGGACATGACAAGTCTTCTAAACTCAATAAATTGTATCTATTCAGCGGTAATATGGACATGATAGATAACAAAATCTTGTTTTCTGTTTTAGAGTATACAATACTATCAGAGGTAATATGGACGTGACAGATTGTAACGACTCAAAGAAAAATAGATTAATATCTATTCAGAGGTCAAAATGGACATGATAGATAGGCAAGATAAGCAGAATTAATATTTATGCAGAGGTCTAATGGACATGATAGATAATAAATCCAACTTTTTATACTAACTGGTAAGATAAAAGATTAATATTTCTCACAGAGGAGACAAGTAATCAGCTTAACCAAACATTGCTAGCTGGGGAAACAAGAAGACAGATGTCATTGAGGATATATACCAAAATTATGAAAGAATGAATAAACCAGCGTTTCTTTTGGGAAAAGAAAGACCAAATCAATTCCATAATTAAATGGATGAATCTGATGTAATGAATGGATAGGTCTTTTCGGGAATGAAAAGTTGTTTCAATTTCCAAAACCGGTTCATTAATAGCTCTCTCCTATAAATAGATGAGAACTTTTTTGTAAAGTTTCATCCTTATTTCCACTCTTCTATCGGAAATGTCTTCCAAGGACGTGCTGCAAAAGACTGAAGTCACCATGAAGGTTGAAGACGTCACCGAGACGCGCCCCATTGAGCCAATTGTATCAAGCTCAGCCGGAATAGGCGAAGGCTCTTCTACGCCCAGGCCACCCCAAGACATCCTCGCTTTCTTGGTAGAGCCAGGAAAAACTTCTGAAGAAGAGGTGTTGAGGATGGCTGCCTGCAAGTTTTTTATGAACTCAGGCAATGATGTCTTCGATGCATTGGCTGACAATGCATTCAATAAGGAAGGCAGTGGTCCTCGTCCTTAATCCTTTGTTTTGAACAAAAATAAAAAAGATTTTATTTTCATTCTGTTTTTTTATACATAGTAATTCTTAAGAAATTTGTCATTGATCGGCATCATGAGTAAATCTCCATTGGGCTTAGATAACCGATACGCACCGTTGGAAAAAACTGTCACAATAACATAAGGGCCTTCCCATTTTGCTTGGAATTTCCCTTTGCTCTTATGAGTCATCACCATCGGTCTTCGAACAGCTAATACTAGTTCACCGACTTTGAATACCCTCTCTTTTACTTTACGATTGGAAGTTCGAGATATACGGGCTTGATATAGTTCAATATGTTGTTGTAACATCCAGTTTTCCAGATGAGGGCAATTTTTGAAATTTTGTAATTATAATTATTATTTAATAATATTTATTTCATATTATGTTAGTTAGAGTTCATGACCTAGAACAGCGTTCTACCGCCGACACTGCGGCGTAGGCTGGGCGTTGTTACGCTCTCGTACCCTCACAGTGGGTGTGGGTCGTGACACGTTTTTAGTGGTGGCCCATACAGGTCGAGTTTGTGTAGTGGTATTCGAACTAGAGTACCACTACAGCCTGCAGTAGGATTAGGAGTTATTTTGAGGTACTCAATCACATTAGGAAAAACTCTAACTGGATTCCTGCCATCTAAATTCCTGTTGAAAATTTGCTTCCTTGAATAATTGTCCTCCCTTGAATTATCGATTCTATCTCAGTATTGATTTCTTGTTTGATCTGTCTCCAGGATGGTGATCGAGACACGATCGCATCGCTCTGGCTCAGCAGACGCTGGTGAGAGGCCTACCACCCCTCGCCTGATTGTGGACGCTGGGACCACAGCACCCCCTATTTCTGCTCATATAGGAGTTTCTGGAGCCTTTGGGAGTGCACCTCCACCTGTCCGGAGGTCTTCCTCCGTCATTCCAGATATGACTCAGCAGCAGTTTACCTTCAGGGACAGTAGATGCGGCTCAGATGTTTACCCTCTTCCAGCGATTCATGGAGTTTCAGCAACAGATTCAGCAGAGCCAGTCTGCTGATATCCGACAGAGCATACAAGATACTCACCAGTTGGTTAGGACGACAGCGGAGCTGGTGGCTGCTCAGCCACAGGGAGGCCACATGCAGCCGTATCAGCCGAGGACTCCAGACATCCATTCCTTCAAGAAGATGGGACCCCGAGACTTCAAGGGTACAGAGGGCATCATATACGCTGACGATTGGATAGAGCACATTGAGAAGATATTCCGATTGGTACAGATACCAGCAGGATTACAGATCGAGGCAGCCGCCAGTCAGATGCAGGACTTGGCCCGTATCTGGTACCAGACGGACCCGAGGATTGGTACAGCCGGTCAGACTTGGGCAGCGTTCAAGAAACTGTTCAAGGAGAAATTCTTTCCCGATATCGTACTCCGTGCTTTGGAGGCGCAGTTCGAGAGTTTGTTTCAGGGGAACCAGATCGTTGAGGAGTACGCTGGAGAGTTCAGCCGTTTGAGCAGATTTATCGAGGACCTTACCGAGGTCGGGAAGCGCGAGGAGTTTCGCAGGGGTTTGATCAAGAAGATCAAGTCTTATACCAAGAGCGGCCGCGATGCCACTTTCGAGCAGATTCTGGTAGGAGCCATGACAGCGGAGGACGATCTTAGGCTGAAGGAGAAGAGGACGCGAGACACTCAGGGACTAGTGGCATTGCAGGCCCGGCCAAGAGGCCCCACCTACAGACTCAACAGCAGTATTCGCATCAGATGCCCCGCTTGCAGATTCAGCCAGTATCCGCAGCATATGCTACCCATACAGTTTCAGCAGCAGTATCCGCAGCAGATGCTACCTCTACAGTTCAAGCAGCAGATGTTACTTCTACAGTTTCAGCAGTAGTACCATAGCCGAGGGTCTACCTTCAGCAGCGTCAGTTCAGGACTGTGTACCCTTTCAGCAGACGTAGCAGCCACAGAGGCAGCAGCAGACCCCGGAACAGCAGCTAGTTATTATTTGCCCCTTCTGTTAGAGACCAGGGCATAGTTGGGGCGAGTGCCGGAAGAGGTTGGGCAGATGTTTGCTTTGCGGGGGATCCGATCATCGTCTGAGAGAGTATCCCGAGTCATCAGGACAGGCAGTTCAGGGAGCAGGAGCTAGGGCTCCGGTAGGCTAGCAGAGGGGATTACCCTTACCGACTCAGCAGCAGAGGTACATGCAGCATCAGCAGCAGGCCAGGGGAGGCCAGCAAGGGCGAGCTTTCGCCAGGACATTCGAGGATGCTCAGGCCGTTGGAGATCTAGTTGCAGGTTCCATTATTTTGACTCAAATTCTACAATTGCCTCTTATAACTGCCTTGAAATCTTGATTTCCTCTGTTCTTTTTTGAATTATCAATTTTGTCCTGTTGTTCTTGTGTTATGTTTGATTTCTTCTGAGATAAATCATATGGACTAGGTCACCCAGTTATGGAATCTAGAATCTTCGATAGTCATATTTAGCTGGCATAGTGAGGACATATAGTCAGATTTAGGACGTATTTCTCGGGTGTAGGAATTTAAGGTTTTCGCTGCCAAGCATACGGCAATGCAAAATTTTAAATACCATGATTCTAGAGGTATGTGCCTTAGTCGAGGACTCTGTGGTTATCGTAGCCTTGCTCGCTAGCATGACGAAGATTCGGGGTATCATGATTTTGGACAGACGTATATGATTATCTGACGGTATGTTTGAGACTTTGTTTGTGGGGTGTTTGACCTAGAAGGCCTGCTACCATCTTAATTTCGAGGACAAAATTTTATAAGGTGGGTAGGATTGTAACACCCAGTTTTCCAGATGAGGGTAATTTTTAAAATTTTGTAATTATAATTATTATTTAATGATATTTATTTCATATTATGTTAGTTATAGTTCATGACCTAGAACAGCGTTCTACCGCCGACACTGCGGCGTAGGCTGGGCGTTGTTACGCTCTCGTACCCTCACAGTGGGTGCGGGTCGTGACAGTTGTTGAGCTTGAAGACGCTTCTCGTCCAATCCTTCAAGTTCTTGGAGTCGTAAGCGATCATTGTTCTCTGTGGTTAACTCATTAATAATAGCTATTCGAAGAGATGGAATCTGGATTTCCAGTGGAAGGACAGCCTCACATCCATAGACCAATGAAAATGGTGTAAAACCAGTAGGAGTTCGGACTGTCGTTCGATAAGCCCATAAACATTCTCCAAGTTTCTCATTCCAATCATGTTTATTAGAAGAGATAAACTTTTTGAGAAGTTTAATGATCGTCTTGTTGAAAGCTTCGGCTAAACCAT
>JANAVB010021069.1:0-23044 GCA_029216955.1 Iris pallida
ATCAATTAGTCTAAGATCTTATAAAATCTAAGTTCCGTCCAAAATTTGGGCCTATGCAGTCAGCTTGGTTGACTAAGTTAGGGTCTACTGAATTCTATGGTCCGAGTGAACCTTTTAATGTGGTCCACAAAATGTTGGTTAGGTCGTGAGGTATTCCATCCAACTTACAAGAATTAAACTAATGGTGTGATAGGTCCAGCAATCAAGATAAAATGCAAGGTTAAGCATGTAAGGAATTAAGTAGAACAAAATCATATATCGGGTTGAAAGAATTGAGTCGAGGTTTGAGTCTCATCTATAGTTAAAAGTATATTGGTTTCACGGTAGGGTTAGAGTCCAGTCTTTTTGACCCGAAAGTCGCAATATGAAATTAGAGTACAAGGGGGCGTGTTTTAGTGGCCCGTGATATACCTACATGAAGGTGGGCTCGTGTAGGTCTTGCTTTTGAATTTTGTGGGAAGGAAAAGTCTAGTGTTGTGCTCCAAATATCCATGTCACGGTAAATGACACAAAAGAATTTAAAATAGAAAGTAGGAGTTCATGAGATAGTGATTAACGCACAAAATAAATGACCAAGTTAAAGCATGAAATAAAGATAATAAGTTAGGAATACAATTTCTAGAGATATGATAGCCCCTTAGATGGAGTATGAGAATGTCACGATAAAATCTAGGTTTGAGGGAATGTCGAGTGAGTCAAGATTGAAATATTTTCACATAGTTTGGCAGATGACTTAACTTCACTCGAGTACATACAACTATCATGGCAATTAATGAGGAATACTTGTATCCCATTAGGGTGACTTGCTTGCTTCTTGGTCCTCTACCAATATATGATCAAATTTTGAATTTCAAGTTCCACAACAGTATCGAAATAAAATCTCAAGATACTCCATCAAGTATTTAATCATAACTTAAAATTTAATTTCCTTTAAATAATTTCCAAAAATCCTTCATCATATCTAATACGGCACAACTAAATTTTCATAATAAGCCATCACTTTTAAAATTTTCCAATTCTCAAATGTACCTCAAGATAAACTCTTAGTCTGCTTCATCAATCACAAATCATGTAACTCAAATTAAATCTTTTTTTTACCGAAATTTAAATATCCATGATCAAGGCTTTAAACTCGAAATCTAATTAACTTTTTAAATCATAGATCATATGACACAATTTAAAATTTAAATTTCTCCTTCAAAGTCGCTTTCATATCCTCCAAATATTTAAACAAAATTTTACCATCATTTCTTCAACTCAAAATTAAATAAACTTATAAATCGTACGACTCAATTTTAAACCTCAAGCTCTCTCAACAAAACTTTCGTCTTCTATAGTTGTCTAAAATCATAATTAAAACTCCTTAAATAATCTCGAGATAAACTTTATAATATTCAAATCCAAACTTTTTAAAGTTAACCGTAAATCATGCGTCACAATATAAAAGCTTAAGTTATTTCTCAATCGATTTCATATCCCTAATAAATCATAACTATTTCACCATATCAAAAAAATATTTCGTAAACCAAAAATTGTTTCCTCGATCTAGTTATCCTCTTGTGTATACCTTCTTGTGATAATCCTTTTCAAGGCGGTAATATGCTGCTACCCAACTTGAAATTAACTAATCCTTAAGATCATATCTCTAGGAAAAATAAATGCCTTTATACTCCAACATAACCTCAATGGATATTATTTGTCAATATAATCCTTCTAGCCATAGGGTTGACCAATAAGTATATAGTAGTGTAGTCATCTTTCTAACCATGTTTAAGCACGAGATGATAGGGTGTTGGTAGAAAGAGTTCAAGCATGATGCGAAAATCAAGGAAAGCTACGGGAGTCGGAACATGGAAATAGGTGATCAAGTATGTGGATGAGATTCCTAGATTCTAATCCTATATTGCAGGCCCGTTCAGTACAGTCATGTAACTGAAACGGCAACTCGACCTGCATGGGCCACCACAAAAACATGTAATACCCCAGTCTCAAAATACGTAGGACTAAGTACGTAGACATGCCAGCTGTATACATACGAAGTACAGGGGCCTTGTATGTATACATAAGCTGTAAAATACAGTAATCCAAGACAAACTAAATCTCATCCACAATGAAAAGAATAATAATATAAAATCAACTTGAATATTTATGGTACAATCGTTGGGCGGAGACAAAGTCCACTACCAACTAATTTAAATAAGGAAGAACTGTACAAGAAAATGATTGGTCGAGCGAATGAGATGACGATCCAAAAAGCAACATCTCGAAGAATAGAGCACAAGTCATAGCCTTAGCTAGAGCATCTGCAGAAATTATAAGACACACCTGGAGAGACAACCAGGTCCTCACAGGGATGTAACAAGACACATAATATCATGCCATAAACTGAATAGTAAGAGCTTAATAGAAAATATACATGCGTAAAGGTTTCTAACCATTCTATGTGATATACACTTTGAGAAGACAACGTTCTACGCAGGAGCTTAGGTGTTCAGCATAGATGGAGAGAGAGTGGTAGTAGGTAGCGCTCATAAGAGACACTATCGACCATGGGCAGAAAGTAGCTCTCATACGAGAACTATCGGCCCCGGGGTAGTAAGTAGCGCTCATACGAGACACTATCGGCCCAAATCTATGTGTGTACTGAACATGTAGCCCCTACGCTAATAACTGTCTCCCCCTTCCCATGATACTATACATATGTCGACTCCACGACACTATTTAATCCTTAATAACTGTTAAGTCTTCTACATAATCTATTAGCAGTTATATCCTATCGCACGGCCTGTACGTACCAATGATCAGTCAGCACGCTAGTCCACATCTATATGCGACTCACAACTCACACACAATCCGTGGCACATCGTGACAGTTTATGAGATGCACTAAACATACGGTGGTCCCTTAACTCTAAGTCAATTGCATAAAGTATAATAATTTGTATCTATATATAGTTTTGAAAGAACAACATAAAGAAAAAGCATGCATGATATTGAGCAAGAAATTAAACAGTAAAGGCAAGGTGTCTTGCCTGGTGTGATGCGACGATCATGATAATGTCCAGATAGCTTGGCTAACCGGGTCGATGTGAAGAAGTCTGGTTCCGACAATGTAGGAAATATTTTAGTTAGTCATGATTACGAACAACCAAGCGGAGAGTATTTGGTTTAGGAAAAGTTATTTCTTTAGTCAAAAATATATCTTCGAAATTATTAGAAAATATTTATATTATTTGAAACTAGATTTTGTTGGTAAATACTTGAAAACAATCTATATATATAATAGTTTGGAAACTACCTTTTATTTAACAAAATACTTTTAGGTAAAAACTTGGAATATATATATTGTAGAAAAGTAACTTTTCGTTAGTCAAACTATTTTAATAAAATATAGAAAAATAATAGTTTTAGGGCTATTGAGTGGGGTCAACATAATTTTGGAAAATATGTGTTATCAAATTCATTTAAATAATCAGAATAATACAATAATAATTCTAATAATATAAATCATAACAATAACAAAAGTTTTAAAAATAATACTAGTGATATAACAATAATAGTAATAATAATAAAAATAATAAAAATAATAATAGTAATAATGATGATAATAATAAAACAAATAATAAATAATAATTAATAATAATAACAATAAAATGAACAAAAAAACACCACAACTCTTTCTCCTCTTTATAATAATAATACTATTAATAATTTAACAGTAATAAATAATAAGAATAATAATAATAATTACAACATTAATATATAATAATAATAGTAATAATAGTAATGATAATAATGATACTAACTCCTACAACCAAACAGCTTATTGCTGTTATAACTTATAAGAAACAAAAATAGGCGGTGAGAGAGTAGGAATTGGGAAAAGAAGGTTCGGGAGATTACCGGAGCGGGCGACGGGCGGTGTGCGACGCCGGAGGTCGGCGGTCGGTGAGGGCAGACGGGAGGAGCGCGATCGGGCGGAGGAAGAAGAGGCGGAGAGTTCCTGCTCTGCACGGACGGAGGCGTTGGGCGGCGTCGAAGGGGGACGGCGCTGCTCCGGGCGGCGGGACGGAGGCTTCACCGGAGACGGGCGGAGGAAAGTGGGTTCGTGGCAAGGCAGCGGCTGCTAAGGAGGAGCGGCGCTGTGGATGGCCACTCGCGGCGAAGAGGCCGGAGCGCGAGTTTATGGCCGGCCGCGGTAGAGGATCTGGACGGCGGCGCGGGGATCTGATCACCGGCGGAGAGCCAGAGTCGGAGGGTACGGCGGGGAGGATCGGCAGGTGACGGTGGTCACGCGCGCTGTTGGAGAAAGGGGCCGCGTGGGCTTGGCGAGGCTTGCGTGGCCAGATCTGAGCGCTGGCGATCGCACGGGGACTCGCCACCGGTGAGCTGTGTGCCGTCGAGGCAGAGGAGATCGACTCGGGTCAGGTATATGGCCGATTCTGGTATTTGTGGGTTGGTTATGTGTTGTGGCGGCGAGGGTTTGAGTGTTGCACGGGGTGGCCAGACTATTTGGGATGGCCGGACATAGGCCGGGGCCGTGTTGGTGGTTTTTGGGAGTAGGGTGGTGGTGGTTTGTATGGTGGAGGTGGTTTGTATGGTGGAGGTGGTGGTTCTGTGATGGTGGCCAAGAGCGGAGGTCGACCGGGCAGTCGAGGGGTTACGAAGGTGGTGATGGAAGATGGCGACCATGGTGGTGACGTGGTAATGGTTGTGGATTCTGGCTGGGTACGCCAGTGGCTTAGGAGGCTGCCGGGAGGATATGGGGGTGATGGCGGAACGGAGTGGTATTGTCATATCGGGGTGTGTCCCGACACGAGGTGGACGTCCGGCTTGTCGGACGAAAAAAATCATGTATTTGTACAAATAAAATATAGTGGATGGAGAATGGCGATACCGACACGATGCACGGATTTGATAGAAAATTTTCGGATGAGTACCTCTCCTTATATAGGAGGTGAGAATTCCCAGTTGGATATAGATTAGGATAATTTAAATTCCCCAAGAGATAAATTCAATTTAAATCAATAAAAATTAAATCTAAATTTAAATTAAATTCTATTTTAAATCTAGATCATCTAACTCAAAGATAAATATAAATTCTACCTTTGAACTTTTTAAATTAAAAACCATAAAATCAAATTGAGATTTAAAATGGCCACGAAAATTTTCAAATATATTTTCCAAAAATACCAATAATAATAATAATTTTGAAAATCATAAATATTTTTAAATATCCTCTTGAATAATAAAATATTTATATCAATAAATTCGAAAATGGATTAAATTTATATGTCTTGTATAAAATAAACATTTACATAAACCTCATTTTTAAATTACTATTTATATAACTTCCATGATGTAAAATAATGTTTTGGAAATTTCAAATGCGACACATTTTACAACTTTAAGTAATCGAAAATAAATATTTATTATTTATTATTTGAAAATTCAAGCTTCTAAAATAAAATATTTTTACAAAAATATGTACCTCGCACATATTCGCACTCGACGAGGCATATGAAAATATTGAGTTCATATGCGACGTGTAATACGATTATGCGACATACAAATACCAAGTAAAAATTTGAAATACTCAATTTATAAAAAAATTTAAAGTAGAAATTTTGGGGGTTTACATTGTCTTCTGCGGTGGTGCTGATGTAGTGGATGCCGTCTGAGTAACATTGACAGCCAAAGACTCCTTGCCTTTAAGATTGATGGCCAATGTTTCTTTACTCTTACGATTATTCTGGCGATTACTACCCCAGGGTATAGAATGTTCATCTTGGTTAGGATGAGTCATTTGGACTCCTAACTGCTTGAACTTTTCGGCACTGACCTCGGCTGCTTTGGCATTGACAATGAAAGAAGGCCAATCCTGGAATTGTGTAGATCCTGTCCACATACTGATAATAGACAACAAGTTTGATTTGCAACTGTCTATTGTTACAGCAGATGGAGTTCCTAAAGGCATTTTGAGTGCCTCTCGGCAGAATCTTTCAATGAAACTCTCTGTGGATTTATTGTGCCTCTGTTTAATCTTAATGAGGGCAGACATCATTATGTCGTTGACTCCTTCATAAAACCGTTCCAAGAATATTTGTTTGAAACCAGCAAAAGAAGTGATACAGCCATCAGGCAGGCTACGATACCAGTCATAGGCTGCGCCGGCTAAATAATCGACGAACACTCTGGTAAGGAGAGCATCATTTGGCTGTAATTGATCAGTCATCACCTCAAAATAATTGATGTACTGACTTGGAGAAGTGCTGCCATCAAACAACATAATGGTTGGAAGTTTGTACTTAGGAGGAAATGGAACTTCCTTCCACTCTGTAGGATATGGTTGCTTTATGCCCAGTCTTTGTAGGCTATCCTTCTGCTTGAAGGCCTCAAACTGATTGCGTAAAAGTTTTACAGCCTCATTAGCATCCCCTGATGTTTGGAAATTGGTAGGCTGGTTAGAAGTGTTAGAAGGAGGAACAGCATGGTAATTACCACCCCCAGCATCAGACTGACTGGGATCAGCTTGAATTGGCACGGAAGCAACCTGAGGAGTTGGTACCCCCAGACTAACAGGTACAGAAGATGCTATAAGCTCAGGATTTGTAGTAGGGTTTACAATCGGGGCACTGTATATTGAGCCACAATTATGGTGTGCATGCTTGCAACCATTTCTGCCATGGTCTTCAATTTGTCCTCTAATACAATAATTCGTTGCTCTTGACTGGTTGAAGTAGAGGCATCTTGATCTTCTGTAACGGTATATGCCATCACTTCTCTTGCAGCTATTGATGAGATAGTTTGTTCAGAACTTTCACTATCTGCATCAAACTCTGAGAAAGAGTCCTCTCCTACATGGGCAATGGGAAGATCTTCTTGATTAAAGACACCTTGGTTCAAATGTCGATTTCTTGATCTAGTGTATTGAAAGACACCTTCACTGGATGCATGGATCCGATCTAAGTATTGCTGACTAGGATTACGGGATGCATTACGTTTTGGACGTTTTCCACCCCCAGTGCCTTGAGAAGTCATATTGACAGAAGCATATAATAGCTCATCTTCGTCTTCTATTATATGTTCAAGAGTTGAAGCATAGTTCAGACGATCGAAGACAGATCGTCGAGCTGATTGGCAACAACAGTTGATGACGACTTCATAAAGGTAGTGGCGATCTGAAGTACGATTTAGAGGTGAGGGAGACATCCCTGTAATATCCCATATTTGTGTAAGATGTTGCCGCAAATCAGTTACAACTACAGGATGAGAAGAAGTCGGAGGAACATATTCCTTAATGATGTTAGGAACATGCCTCCTATTCTTCAGATGTTTAGTTCCCTGAGTGTACAAAGATGTACTCAACTCATTAGCATAGGTGGTTGGGTCTTTCTTTTCAAACTTTGGCTTTTGGTACAAATTGGCCTTTGGCATAGGGTTCTTACGTTTCACCAAAGTTGATAGTGGTTGACGCCTATTGAGATAAGCGCGTAAATCAGAAACTTCTACTCCAGGTGTCTCTGTTTGTGATACCCTCAATTTTCCTTGCTTGGATCTTGAAATTTGTAAGGTGGGAAGGTCTTAACCAAACCCCATAGGGGTAGGTAAGATACCTCTTTGGTCAGTATTCTTTCCAATATCAGAGATCCGAAGACCTCTGTGTAAAGGAATAGAATCTGATATATCTTCCTCTGAGTCATAGACCAGGGAAGTTTGAGAAAAGATCAAAGGGTGCTTTCCTTTATTTTGTAGAGGTTCAGCTAAGAAGCATTTTCCTTCGTTCTGTTGTGAGGCCATTTTAGGCACAGATTGTGCCAATTGAGGAAGTGTCAAAGGACTCTTCCCTTTGTTCTATCTAGTGTTGGCACTAGAATATTGATTCTCCAAGTTCAGAACTTGAGAATTAGAAGAGGGAATAGCCAAAAGACTAGTTCCCTTGAGTTGCGCCAGAGTAGCAGACTGCGCCTGAGGTGCTGATTGCTTAGGTTGCGCCATAGTCCTACGGGCTACTGATGGTGCCTTGGCAGCAACATGGGTAGACTGTACCTCAACAATAGCTTGAACAGGCTGCGCCTTGGCAGCAAAGAGAGTAGTAGACTGCGCATGGGCAGCAGGATAAATACGTTACGCACGGGCAACATAAGCAAGCTGTGCCTGAGCCGCTGAGACAGATTGTGTCTTGACAACTGAACACTCAGGTTGCGCCTGGGCAACAGTGACCATGGAAGATTTAGGAGCCCACACAGTCCTGTTCTTGGCGATAGCCACTGTACACTTGTTGCTCTTGGTGCTAATCATATCCTCATAGGCTGTCTGGTTGACTTGAACAACCAGAGTCTTCTGCGTCTTGCCGATCGACACAGTGTCACATTGAGTTGTCACGGAGAAAGTCCTCCCCAGCAGAGTCGCCATTTTATTTGTAAAAATAAAAAGTTTATTCCAAACTTGAAAAAGAATAGTATAAAGTACAATAAATTCTGGGAAGTACAACTGTAGGAATCTGATCAGAAGACGATCACTTTATCCCTTGGACTATGTGAACTTGAAGACTGTAGCCTCTGGAGAATGCAGCAACAATTTTGCAAGAGTTCTTGATCTCTGTGCGTATGTATCTGATCATTTCACAATGATTGGAAACTCTATTTATAGAGTTCAAGAAATAACTATTTTAGTAGTTATTCTGATGTGCGCGAGGCTGGATTGTGCCATATTGGATTGCGCCAACCTCCTGTTGTGCCAACTTTCATTCAGTTGTTAAGTCGTGTACTAACTGTATTTAGACGCGTGACATCATGTGATTGAGATGCGCGTGGTCGTGTAGAGGATAGTAGACACGTCTCGAGAGATTAGTGGCATGTGTGCCACGCCATCCTGCTTTAGAATGTAAGTTGTCTCAACTTCATCAGGTTGCGCGACCTTCAGTCAACGAGTCAAACTGTGCTTGATTTGGGCTGTGCCTAAACACGTGGCAGCCTTTGAGAACAAGTCATTCAGATTGCGCCTAGGCGCAACTAAGAATTTTGTCTGGATTGCGCCTAGGCGCAACTTACGAAGCGTACAGGATAGCTGTCAACCAACTCCCCTTGAGCGGCACAATTCACGGGATTCAAAAAAATTTTCCTCGTTCACTGTGGTATCAGTTGTCAGTGTTGTCAAGTAATGATGGCCATTAAGTGTCAGACGCCACATAAATTTTGGTGTAACAAGACTGGGCACAGTCTGATATATGGCGCAACCTATTCAGCGGCGCAGTCTGTTCTCTGAGCTTCATATCAGTGGCGCAACCTAATTTTTGGGACACAACTTGATCACTGATTAGTATGTTCAGGGCGTAACTTGATTTTTAGGCCCTACACCTCCAAAATCTAGGGTGCAAGCTCGTAACATATCTTCTAAAGTCTGAATTGTTCTTTCTGATTGCCCGTCCGTCTGTGGGTGGTAGGCCGTACTAAATCTTAACTTGGTACCCAGGCTATGATGTAAACTCTTCTAGAAATATGATATAAAACGGGTATCTCTATCTGAAATAATACTGACAGGAATCCCATGCTGCCTGACTATCTGCTGCATATACAACTCTGCCAACTTTTCTGTAGATTGCCCTACTCTAAAAGGAAGAAAATGTGCCACCTTTGTAAGCCGATCTACTATCACCCAAATAGCATCCTTACCACTTGGTGATCTCGGTAAACCGGTCGTAAAGTCCATTGTGATATGTTCCCACTTCCATTCCGGGATAGGAAGCGGTTGTAATAATCCAGCTGGCCTCTGTTGCTCTGCCTTCACTTGCTGATATATCAAGCAACGAGAAACGAATCTAGCTCTCTCTTTTTTCATTCCGTTCTACCAGAAGTGCTGCTTGATATCTTTATACATTTTGGTCCCTCCGGGGTGTATAAAATACTGCGAACTGTGGGCTTCTGCCATAATCTCCTGTCTGATATGTCCACTTGGCACACATAGACGTGATCCAAATCTAAGTGTACCATCTTCGTAAATTTTCATCTCCTTCATGAGTCCTGACTCACATTCTATCCTAAGCTTCTGAATCCTTGGGTCATGTTCCTGAGCCGCCTTGATCCTGTCTACTAAGTCGGATTGAACTCGCAGACTTGCCAGAATTTCTACATCACTAGGAAGTATAACCTCGATTCCCATCTCCTGAAGATCTTCTAAAATATGTTTTTGTGATGTCAACATAAATGTACCGCCTCTCCTGCTAAGAGCATCTGCTACCACATTAGCCTTACCTGGATGATACTGAAGCTCCACGTCGTAATCCTTAATCAACTCTAACCATCTTCTCTGTCTCATGTTCAGTTCCTTCTGAGTAAAGATGTACTTCAGACTTTTGTGGTCTGTGTACATGTCCACTCGTTCACCGAACAAGTAATGCCTCCATAGCTTCAAAGCAAATACTACTGCCGCCAACTCCAAGTCATGAGTCGGATAATTCTTCTCGTGGTCTCGAAGTTGCCTAGATGCATATGCTATCACCTTCCCATGTTGCATTAGGACACACCCAAGTCCCTTTCCTGACGCGTCACAATATACAGTAAAACCTCCGGGTCCAACTGGTAATGTAAGAATAGGTGCCGATATCAACTTCTGCTTCAAATTCTCAAATGATGCCTGGCATTCTGCCGACCAGACGAATGGCACATCCTTTCGTGTCAAGCGGGTCATGGGTGCTGAAAGTCTTGAGAAGTTTAATATAAACCTTCTGTAATATCCTGCCAATCCCAAGAAACTTCGCATATCTGCTACAGTCTTAGGCATTGGCTAACCTTGTACTGCTTCTACTTTTTTGGGATCCACTGCCACTCCAGCCCCTGATATAATGTACCCTAAAAATAAAATGCGGTCTGACCAAAACTTACATTTGCTGAGCTTAGCGTACAACTGGTTCTCTCTCAGAACCTGTAACACTTTCTTGAGGTGATCTTCATGCTCTTCTTCACTAGCTGAGTATATGAGAATGTCGTCGAGGAACACAACGATAAATTGATCTAAGTACGGCATAAAGATGCGGTTCATCAAATCCATAAATATTACTGGAGCATTGGTCAAACCAAACGGCATTACTAAGAATTCGTAATGCCCGTACTTCGACCTGAATGCTGTCTTAGGAATATCTTCTTCTCGAACTCTAACTTGATGATTCCCCGACCGAAGATCTATCTTGGAGAAAACTCTTGCTCTGCTCAACTGATCAAACAAGTCGTCGATCCCTGGTAGTGGGTACTTGTTCTTTACTGTTGCCGCGTTGAGCTTTCTGTAGTCAATGCACAATCTTGATGACCCATCCTTCTTCCCTACAAGTACTACTGGTGCTACCCATGGTGACTCGCTGTCTCGAATAAACTTCTTTGCCTTCAGTTCCTCTACGTGCTGATACACCTTGGCCTGCTCTGAATCCGACATTCTGTAAACTCGATCTGATATCGGTTTAGTTCCAGGTGCTAATTCTATACTAAACTCAATATCTCTAATGGGTGGTAGGCCTGGAAGTTCCTCGAAAAACACGTCAATAAACTCTTCAACTATCTTCGGAACTTGAACTTCTTCCATTGCCTCTACTATTCCTTCTTCTTGTTGAGTTACCACTGATCTGACTAAGGTAAATCGCTCCATGCCTGGAATATTAAAAGATACACTCCCTCTACGGTAATCTATTGTGGCACAAATGTCTTTCAGCCAATCCATGCCTAGGATAACGTTAAAATTTCTCATAGGAAATTTTATCAACCTGGCGGGTAAGGAACGCCCGCACACTACAACTTTACATTTTAGAATAACTCTACTAACTCCTACGAGCCCATTACCAATGAGTATATTCAACCTTCCTGGCAATGCTTCGAATTCCGTCCCTAGTCATGTCGCAAATTGTGCAGATATAAATGAGTATGATGCTCCCTAATCAAACAATACTACTACGGGATATGAGGCGACGAGAATGTTACCTGCCACAACATCTTCCGATGCTAATGCCTCTTCCAAGGATAAAATGAACGCCTGCCCTCGGCCTCCTTGTTGGTTCCCATGTTGCGGCCTAGCCTGGTGTTGCTGCTGGCCCATGTCTTGGTGATGTTGGGGTGGTCTTTGTTGTTGCTGCTGCATCGGCGGTCCCTGTTGCCGAAACATCTGAGCCTGTGACATCAACGGGCGTTGTGCCAACGGTCTCACTGCTACCACTGGTTCTTCTGACCTCGAACTCATATGACAGGTGGAAACTCGATGATCTGGACTTCCACATATCAAACACTGTCCGTTCAATGCCCAACACACATCACTAGTATGTCCTGCCTTCCCACAATAAGTGCAGCCGTTGGGGGTTGCTGGTTCTTTCTCTGTTGCTGTTGTTGCCTTGCTGGTGGTGCTGGCCCTCGCATTGCCACATCGTGAATACGAATGCCAGGGGTTTCTGTAACTCGGGGCGCTGCTCCCCCTCATCCTTCAATCTGATTGTGAGATCTCTTCTGACCTCTAGTCCTAGATGTGATCCTCTGGATGGTGATCTCGTGCCTTCGGGTTGTCGTTAATACCTCATCGAAAGTCTGGTAGTTGTGCCCCTCTATCAATTGCAAGAGTTCAAGATGAAACCCTTGCTGAAATCTCATAGCCCTCTGGCTCTCCGTTGCTACCATCTCCGGGGCGAACCTACTCAGTCTGTAGAACTCTGCTGTATAAGCATCCACTGTCTTGCCAGCCTGCTTGAGGTTGATAAACTTCTGTTGTAGCTCAAACAGTGCCACAACTCTATAGTACTTCGTCTTGAATCTCGCAGTAAAATTATTCCAAGCAACAGGATGTCTGATGCCCACTTCTTCTGATTCCCACCAATCACGTGCGAGGTCTTGAAGCAACAGCTTCACTAGATCCACATGTTCTTCCGTCGAAACCTTAGCCGCTGTCAAAATAGCCTCGATGTCCTTAAGCCATGCATCTGCTGAAATGGCATCTTCCGTGCCCTCAAAACGACGGGGGTTGTACTTGCAAAATCTGGTTTATGCTCCTGAATCTGTCCTCACCCCTCTATCCAAAGTTGTCTGCAATCCTTGGTTGAGTAATACATTCTGCTCTTGCTGCTGAGTGTGCATGCATTGCTGGGCCAACATCTGATGTTGCTGAGTAGCCATAATCCCTCTTATAATCTCCAGAAGGGCTGGTGTGTCTACTGCCATAGGGGTAGGTGGAACTGTTGGTAGTGTTGGAACCTCCGGATACTGCGGTCCAGCTGTTGGTTCTACTATCACCTCTTCTTGGATGGTCTCTTGAGGTAGTACCGGCCTTTGTTGCTGACCAACATGGTCATGTTGTTCGTGTCGCCCTTATTGTTGCTGTCCAGCTCTGACAGATACGGACGAAGTACCCCTAAGAAAAGGGACAAGAGAACAATCAAACGATCGGACAGGAAAGATCAATGAAGTCAAAGGATACTGGAATGTCAAGCTAGGGTCGAGAATAACGAATCATGAGATCAAGGGGGAAACATGTGTGATTGGGACATCATATAAATTAAAACACCCCACAAGTCTGAAATCAGACCTGCATGGGCCACCACTAAAACCTTGTCATGCCCCAAAACTGGAATACCGGAGAGCGGAAGAATGACTCAGCCAGCTACGTATTACGGGTAGAAGAATACCGTATAATACGATCAATGCTGTCTAACGACGAGGGGGTGCATACTACATGAAAGTCTCACTATGGTCACTCAACATCTATTGTCTTAATCATTCAAACAAGAAGCAATAATAGAGAACATATAAGATAAAACAGTAAGACGTCCCAAACGCTCAGTCAAAATGTTCTTGAGATCTGGCTGTACAAAATATAGCTAGATGATATAGCAAGGTATACACAATTGTTATCAGCTGCAGTCTGACTTAGTTACAATTATGTAAAGGTAAGTGCAAGATAGTCCGACTAACATGTCGGTGCCAAACGGCAATAAGTAAAGTAAGTAGTAAAACGAGCAGAGAAGCAAGGAACCCACTCGTGTCCTCCTGCAATCATTCCTCTAGTATTGACCATCTTGGAGGTAGAAGTAAGCTGAGTCCTCGGGAGCTGGCTCTAAATCTGGCCATGCAAAACCAGAGAGGTTAGACCTCTAATAGCAAGTACCGCAAGGAAGCACGATATGAGGAATAGAACCAGTGATAAGAGTTAAGAATATGATAAATAGATCTCTGCTTGCTACTGGGGTTCGCACAACATCACGACACTTCAAGCCAACTTCTCAACCAAACAAGGACAGAAGTTGATCCATCATGTCCTGACATTTTGCTCATCTCAGTAGTTAACAGAGTAGGTACAGTACACAAACAAATCAATTTAAACGGTAATACAACTACTACGGCTTACTAACTGTAAGTTCCAAGTTGTTTTGGAAACATGCAATAAGAGATTCCTCAGTTCTTACTATATACAAGCAAGGCTAGTCTATCCAATAATCAATTGCGCCAATCATGAATTAGACGAGTCCCAGCGGGATGTCCGTCATCAATATATGTAACAGTATAAGCAGATACTACTCCCTGCCCGTGTGGCAGATTTACAGTATTTGTGGGAACCAGCCGACATGTAGGGGCACTAATTGTCCCAAGATGGCTGCCATATAAGAACTCGGAAATACATTCTCTCCATGCAATCGTTATTTTATTTAGCTTAATAGTCCCTATGTTGATTGAAATCTCATGCCGTGGATCATGGTCATTCAGAATGAGTACTTTCGTACAGAGTACGATATGCACAACTCTAGAACAATGCTCGTGCGGTTAGGTTGTAGGTCTTACATAGCGTAATGTAATAATCAAACCTAGCCACGGAATAATTATGCCTTGACTGTAAGATACACATGCTGTTTTTGCAGAAAAATGAAAGTAAACATGTGTCCATATGCCAATGTTCGGATCGGCTAGTCGATCGTAATGGTTCATGGTTTATACATGAACGTGTCTCATTCAATTCAATAAGACGACTAGCCAGTCTCTTAGTTCCAACTAGGAATGTATGATCAATCATTAGTCAAGGTAACAATCAATGTCAATTCGGGACAAGAAACAGTCCAAAGGCGACAATAGATAGATGTCCATCTATGCGGCCAGAGTAAGTCAGAATCCCATACGGCCCGGGAGCCAAGAGCCATGGCCTATGCGGCCTAAGATCGCCATGCGACAAGAGCCAAACGGCCATGCAGCACGCGGCCAAGAGGACAGGGGCCATGCGGCAAGGAAAAAATAGGGGCCATGCGGCAAGGGGAAACAGGAGCCATGCGGCTAAAGTCAACCAAAGCCATGCAGCAAGGGGGACAGCCGCATGAAGACTGGAGTGCCTATGCGGCCAAAAAGGAGCCGCATGAAGACTGGAGTACCTATGCGGCCAAAAAGGAGCCGCATAAAGACTGGAGTGCCTATGCGGCAGGAACTGTTCTTATTCTCCAACTTTTCCGAGAAGAAGAACTGGGAAGTTTGCGGTCCCAGACTTCCCAACCTAACAATCCAAGCCAAATCTGGACTTCCATAGGTCAAAATATGATAGAATAAAATTTTTTACAACATAGAACAACTAGATTTTGAAAACAAAGAAGTTTGATAGGTCAAAACCAAGAAAAACCGAAAGTAACATAAACTTAGATCTACAAACATACACCCATGAAAACCAAAAACTCCAAGTTCTACAGAGACTTGAAATCAAGTAAGGAAGAGAATGGAACAATAATACTTGAGATCCATCATGAAGTAAGTTATACTTGCCTAAGCTTTCTAGGTTGGTGGGAGAGTAATGGAGGATGAAGAAGAAGTAAATGAGAGTAATGAAGAGAGAGAAAAGTAAAGGGGTATAAATATCAAGCCAAGTCTAAATCTCCACCACCCATTCCTTCCTACAAGATCTAGGCCATCCATCCCTGATCATGATGAACCAAGCTAAACCAAGTTGGTTCAACATAAACAAAATAAACCAAGGGCTTAAGCAAAAGCAAAAAATAAAATACGAAAAAATTAATTAGCATGAAATTACAGAATAAATGTATGATAAGCATTCAATAAATACCTTCAAGCAGTACATGTATAAAAATATGTATTCTGGGAACGGGGAGTGACAGTTACCAAAATCCACAGCTGGAAGAGATGTTATCTGGGTTCTAGTTGACCGACTCACGAAGGTAGCTCATTTTCTCCCTTTCAGAATTGGTCAGTCGACAGATCAGCTTGCAGAGATGTATCTCAGACAGATAGTCAGATTGCGTAAAGTGCCAGTCAGTATTGTATCAGATAGAGATTTAAAATTTATCTCGCACTTTTGGCGGAGTCTTCAAGAGAGTTTTGGGACTTATCTCAAGTTTAGTTCAGCTTATCATCCGCAGACAGATGGTCAGTCAGAGCATACGATTCAAACTCTTGAGGATATGTTACGATCCTGTACACTTGACTTCGATGGTTCCTGGAAAGATCGCCTACATCTCATGGAGTTCTCCTACAATAACAGTTTCCAGGCCAGTATCCAGATGGCACCATTCGAGGTACTGTATGGCAGGAAGTGCAGATCACCTTTAGCCTGGGAAGATGTCGGTGAGAGGCAGATGCTTGGTCCAGAAATGGTTACTCGGACTATCGAGGTGGTCAGACAAGTTAGAGATCATCTTCGAGTTGCCCAAGATCGTCAGCGTCATTGGGCCGATTCTCATCGGCATCCTCTTGAGTTTTCTATCGATGACTACGTATTCCATAGGATCTCGCCTACCTATGTCGTCATTCGATTCGGCGTACGGGAAAAGCTTAGTCCTAGGTATATAGGACCGTTTGATATTCTCGAACGAGTAGGCGATGTGTCCTATCGTCTTACTTTTCTGCCATCGTTACGTGAGGTACATGACGTATTCCATGTATCCCAATTGTGACGGTACATACCGGATTCAAGCCATATCTTTGATCATTCGGGATCGATTATTGGTACCAACCTTTCGTATGAGGAAAGGCCTGTATTCATATTGGACCAAAAAGAGAAGGTACTCAAGAACAAGACTATTAAGTTAGTCCATGTTGCTTGGGGTCATCACTCTTTGGGTGAGTCAACGTGGAAACGTGAGGATCATATCCAGTCGCGATATCCATGCCTATTTGACTCATAAGGTATAATGTCTTTCTTATGCCTTATGCTTTTAATTCCTTGCTTGCATGAATGATTGTCTGATTGACTGCTAGTTATAGATTGCTAGTGTTAGTATAGCTTGTCCCGACACCTCTTGACACTTGATTAAATTCTGAGGACGGAATTCTTTTAAGGTGGGTAGAGTTGTCAATCCCATTTTCCGTTATACGTATTTTTAGTATACGTATACGGATTTCTGATAATTGTCAGGTAGCCCGTGTTTTGACTTGTCCTGTTTAGCTTGATCCTGGTCTAATCTTGCCTTCATTTATTTGGTTTGGTTCAACATGACTTGACTTGACTTGGTTTATTTTGGTTCATCTTGGCTTAGCTTGATTTGGTTTGTTTTGGTTTGAGATGAGAGAGGTTGCTATATAAGTCAACTATCCTCTCTCTCTCTCTCTTCATTACTCTTCTTTATTTACTTCTTCTTCTCCATTACTCCTCCCACCCACCCAAGAAACCCTAGGCAAGTGCAACTTGCTTCATGATGGATCTTCTATTTTTATTTTTCCATTCTCTTCTCCACTTGATTCCAAGCCTCTTTAGAACTTGTCATTTTTGGTTTTGATGGATAGATTTTTGTAGATCTAAGTTTTTTTATTTTTTTATTTTTTTGGTTTTGATCTAGTAAAGCTTGGTATTTCCTAAAACCAGTCATCCCAAGCTGTAGGAAATCTCGTTCTATGCAGTTTAGACCCTTGGAAGTCTCAATACGGACTTGTTTTGAGAAAGTTATGGTCATGATAAGTTTTGGAACTTCAATGGCTGAACTTACTATTTGGGGACGACGAATCCCATGTGCCGAAACCCTCATGCGCCCGGGAGGCCATGCATCGAGAGGCCAAGCGTCGTGAAGTCCTGGCAACGCATCTTTTGACTCCGAGCGTGTCATACGCATAGGTTCCATACGCGCATATACTGAAGATGCATCGTGAGTCTCCCATTGTGATGCGCCTATATCTGGCCATGCGCCTCTTTGGCCATGTGCTTACATCTGGCCATGCGCCTATATCTGGCTATGCGCCTCTTTGGCCATGCGCTTATATCTGGCCATGTGCCTATATCTGGCTATGTACCTCTTTTTCCGTGCGCCTATATCTGGCCATGCGCCCATGATGGTCCAGCGCCTCTCTGGCCATGCGCCTACCTCGGCCATGCACCATCCTGACCCTGGTGACCATTCATGCCCAGGTTCCCATCCATCGTTAGGCGCCCATTGTGATGCGCCTACCCCCCATGCACCTTCCTTATTCTTATAGTTGTCTACATGTTTTGTTATATACATATGCCCTGAGTTTTGATCCGACCTGAGCATGACCTGACTTGGCTGTAACACGAACTTGACTTGCACTTGAGCTTTGACTTGGACTTGAACATGATAATTCTAGGCTTTGATATGAACTTGACATGAACACGACATGATAACTTCTTTGGTGGCCCGTCGTGGCGTACTTTTGACCAGTAATTATTGATATGACAAGTACTTATAGCATGAGCACGACATGTTAACATAAACCCTTCTTGATAATCTTGATAGTGGCCTGTCGAGATGCACTCCTGACAAGTAATCTTGACAAGTAACAACTAACTTGACATGGCATGATAATCTTGAAAGGCTGTTGTGACGGCTACCCTAACTTGCTAAGTAACTCTTGTCTTGACACCGTGGTTGATTCTCTTGATTGTGCCTGTACAAACTACACGTCTCGTCTTGCATCATGTCTAGGACATAGATTCTTAGTTACTACGGTCATGAATTCATAATGAATCTGACTAGGTTAATGACTAGATTGATCAAGTAGTTCATATAGAGAGATTTTCCGAGTTACAGGCGATCCCGTTATTCTGGCCACACCTGAGTGGACTTATAGCCTGCCGACGAGTAGGGCACATTTCCAGCCCACTGTCATGTGGGGCACTTCTTGAACACAAATGTACTAAGGTACACCAAGTCATCTTGTAACTTATACAACTCATGTAATCTTGATAACTCTAAGCAATCTCGCCTGGATAACCTGGATAGCTGCAGGGCTTGTGACTTGGGAATATCTCAAATGCATCTTGTTAGTAATTAGGCCTGTGATAACCCTAGTTAGCTAATGATAGCAAGCCGTAAGACTTGATTGGCCGTGCCTGAATGCTTGTCTCGTGGTTAACATGGAAATTATATTTCGCCTCTTGTTTTCATAATACAAGCTCTTATTTTATTCTAACCCTGTTTTCTTGTTACTTAATCATATTCATTATTTATATCTTCTGTTTATTAACCTGCTGGTTTTAGTTCCTAAGTGAAGCCTTCCTTATGGCACTTGCTCTTTCTGGAGTCTGACCCAGCTGGTTTTGTATGGCCAAATTTTGGAGTAGCACCCGAGGATCTACCTGCCTTCCAGCCAGATGGTGAACACTAGATGCAACCCTGGCAACGAGTGAGTTTCTTATTTTGCTCTCCCACTCTATTGTAAAATTATTCTTTTGAGGCGTTTAGCCGTCGAGCAAGTGTTAGCTCGTGTTGAAACTTATATTCTGTCTGCCTAAGGGCTGTAACATGATTTACAAATCATAGCGTTGATCATGAATGACTTTAACTCTTGCTAGTCTTCGTATTTTGTATGACTAGCTTCATGATCATCTGAATATATAATGTTTGGGATGCCTTACGTTGTATGTCTGATGATCTAATATCTTGTAACATTTATTTGCTTGATTGAGATTGAGACACTAGGCTTATTCTTGACCATAAGAGACTGCTGGCTTGTAATTAAACCCTCATGCATCTAGACAGTCGTGACCATATTGCGAGGTGGGTTGCACTTCAATGTACGTAGCTGGCTGTGTCTGTCCCCCGCTCTCCAGTATTCTGGTTCTGGGGCGTGACAGTGATACCCATTCTTATAGCATGGATCTCAGCCATCAGACTACAATCTATATCGAAAGTCTGAGGTGAGTACCAAGTGGTGGCTGATATGAACTGTCCTTTGTCATCCCTAGCTATCACAGTCGCGGCAATGGATGATGCAAAGGTGGCATCGTCGATATTGATCTTGACGCTACCGCTCCTTGTAGGGGTTCATTGGAGTGCCCAGTTTGTGTCTGGTAGCAACTCCGGACCCTTGTTGTTGTCGCCCATATTGACCTCCATATAGTGGTGATACATATCGTTTGCTTGAGAGATGATGTGTGCAATGCTCGGTGCTTTGTGTTGGAAGATACAGGCACATCTGGCTTTCCATAGGGCCCAAAGGAATGTCGCACCCAGTATGAATGCTTCATGGGAATTAGGCTCGTGAAGCCATTCGATCAGGAGGCATTTGATATCATGGTGGTTTTCAACTCTGAAGCCCAGCTTGCTCGCAAACCATCCTGCTCGTGCCACATTGCAGTGGAGAAAAAGATGGTTATCATCTTCCTCATGAGTATAGCAGAACGGACATAGTTTGTTGTGTAGAGGAATCCGTTTGTTGATGGCAGTGGATAGCGGAAGAGCATTTTGGAGGAGACGCCATATGAAGAGGAGGATCCGTGGGTTTAGAGCCTTCGCCTTCCATAGTCGGCGCCGGATGTGTGATTCATATATGGGTACAGGTAGAGCTGCTAGCCGCCTGTCTTCGAATGGTTTCATAAAGTGATTTGGTGGTGAATGAACCATTCATGGAGTCTATCCATATGAGGTCATCCGGTCCGTCGTCTTCAGAAAGTCTTATGTTAGTGATTGCAGCGGCTTCCATGGAGGAGAAAATGGTGTTGATCAGAGGACCATTCCACGTTCTTGCTATAGGATCTATGAGATCACGAACAATCGTCGGCCCATTGGGTGGGAGATCTTGTGTGGCTACTCTAAAACCAGGTAGATTTGGCACCCACGGTTCCGACCGAATATCTTTCCATCCGCCTTTTATTTTCCAACATAACTTGTTTGACATGATCGAACGCATATCCAGGATACTTGCCCATGTCGGGGATGCTCGATTTGTTTCCCTAGCTTCCCAAAAGGACGAGTTCTGTAGATAGATTCCTCTAAGGACATGTGCCCATAACTGGTAAGGTTTCTCCAGGAATCTCCAGAGCAACTTGCCAATAAGTGCGTCATTAACCCATTTAAGCTTCCTAAATCCAAGTCCTCCCTCTTTTGTAGGTTGAGTGATTTTACCCCATGCGAGGAAGTGGAGTTTTCTCTCCGCTGGGTCATGACCCCACCAGAATGAACATTGCTGACGGGTCAAGCTGGATATAACGCTTTTGGGGATCTTATATGATGACATGTAGTATATGGGGATGGCTCCAAGAGTGGATTTGATTAAGACTGTCCGACCAGCATGTGATAGGAGCTTTGATTGCCAACCTGGCAGTAGCTCGCTGCATCTATCGACCAAGCTTTTGTATGTATTTGTGCGGCTTTTGGCTAGGAGCAAGCAGTGACCCAGATACTTGTCTCCTTTATTCATAGTTGATAAGTGTAACATTGAGGAAAGCTCTTGGCGCTCCAAAGGAGAGACCTGTCTACTAAAGTATATACTAGACTTTGCGAAATTTATCTGCTGGCCCGACCATGACGTGAATGTATTCAATATACTCTGTACAACGATCATGGAGGGACTGGATGCCTGTCCAAATATAAAGATGTCGTCAGCAAATAATAGATGAGATATGGAGGGGGTGTACCGGTTGATGCGCACTCCACGAAACAGATCTTGTCGTTTGTATTGGTGGAGAAGTCTGGATAAAATCTCAGTGTAGAGGATGAGTATGAATGGCGATAGCGAGCATCCCTGGCGAATGCCTCCCATTGGTATGAATAGGCCTTCGGGAGTTCCATTGATGAGGATAGAAAATGATGAACTGGTGATACAGTTCATGATAAGGTCGTTCGAATATCCCTGGATGCCCATACCATGTAGCACTGATTTGATAAATGGCCACAAAAATCGATCGTATGCCTTAGCCATGTCCATCTTCATAGCAAAGGAGTTCTTTCCCTTCGGGAAAGTCTTCATAGCGTGTATGATTTTCTATGCAATAATAATATTATCTGAGATCTGCCTGTCGGGGACGAATGTATTTTGGAACTCTGATACTAGTTGCGCCCTTAAAGGCCTGAGCCGGGCATTGAGAATTTTGGATATCACCTTGTATGTGACATTGCAGAGCGAGCTGGGCCGAAAGTCGGCCGGTGTGGTCGATGTTGCTTTCTTCGGGATGAGGACGATATTGGTATAATTAGTTCCCTGTGGTAGTGTGGCCCTCAGTAAAGAAAGATCGAATGGTATTCGTGACTTCGTCGCCGACGATGTTCCAGTTCTTTTGATAGAAGTATGCGGAAATCCGTCCGGCCCCGAGCTTTTGTCGGTCCCATACTCATGATGGTGCTGCGTATCTCCTCCGAGTCAGGGATCATGCCTAGTGATCTATTCTCTTCCTCATTGATAGGGTTAGCCGCAACGACGAATGTTGGATCCATGGCAGCCGTCTCGTCCATGCAGAAAATAGATTTGAAGTGTTTTATGAATGTATCAGCTATCCGAGATTGGTCCATCGTCCAGCTTCCGTCAGGGAGGCAAATAGAACGAATCTCATTCTATCTTCTCCTATTCGTCGCCTTCGCGTGGAATTATTTGGTATTTTGTCCCCTTCCTTGATCCACTGACATCTGCTACGTTGTTTCCAGTAGGTTTCTTATATATTGAGCAGTTCATTGATGTCAGCGCATATAGTTCTCTCTTCGCGGATAGAATCTTCGGAGGTTGCCGACGACTGGATATCGAGTACTCTTTTCAAGCAGTGTGATACGCTTTTTGATGTTGCCAAAAGTCTGCTGACTCCAATTGTGAAGGTTGGCCATTGTGGTACGAAGTTTTTGGGGATAGGTTATTCTTGGAGATGTTACACTC
>JANAVB010021070.1:0-20667 GCA_029216955.1 Iris pallida
ACTGCCGTTTCACTATTTGATGGGATGGCTGTGCTTCTGCATCATCCCAGTGTGATGAGCCCAGGCTCGGAAGGAGATTATAGGCGGGAGATGCATCCTTCGTCGTTTCCATGGAGGAGCTGGTCGCATACTGGGTCCCGGTTTGTAGAAAGGTTTTATCCCGTCTTCAGGGTTGGGAGATCACCAAAGTTGGTCCCATCTATTTGGGTTTTGAGGCCAACGAGGATTTACGGGACCTGGGCGAAGGCACTACCACTCTGCCTCATGGGATTCCGTGGTTGCAAATATCCGGCCGTCCCATCTGGTGTACCAGAACGGAAAGTGCTACCTGGAACCGTACTTTGCCGAGCCGTTTTGCGCGGCAATTTGTTATGCTCAGATGATGTTGGATAACCCAGTAATACCCTGGGGTATGTTGGAAGTTTGTTGGATGGTGCACGAGCTTGGCATTACTATAATGCCGGATGTACGGAGCTCGTTTTACGTTGCCCGTCCCCGATCCGCGGCCGCCCATTCTTACTCGACGCCAAATTTACTGTGTTATGGCTGCCCGCCCTCCGGATATGACAGGAGACCAGCCTTATCGCGGCACCCATTAGCAGCGACTGGGGATACGCCAGTGAAGGCCCCGGCCGCAGTCCGTCGGGTGGGTCACGGAGTGCCCCCATCCGCATCACAAGCAGAACCCTCGGGCGATCGACCTCGAAACGATGTGCAGATACAGGGCTGAATCTCTTGGGTCAGAAGAAGCAGAAGAAGGTAATCGTTACCGACGGTGTCATCGGATTCGGCGTCCGAAGAGGTAAGGACATCCTACTAAATCTGATTTTGGTTCCGCCACTTACGAGATCCCATCTTCTTTTGTAGGAGCCGCTAAAAAGAAAACCTCGTACCCCAAGTCGGGTGGGAGTAGGCGAGAGAGATGGCGAGCTTGTCTGGGGTGCGTATCCCGCCGACAATGATGTCTCCTGGAGGAAGATCCGGAGGTATGTCACGTGGAGGTTCGGTTCGGGTTATGTCAGGAGGGAACCTGGGGGTGCAGCTTCCGAGGTGGCGAAGGCCACAGCGGAGGCTTCACATACGAAGGTTTAGCAAGTGTGCAGCTTCCTGGTGATGAAGAGGAATGGAGTTCATCATCTTCCGATGACACCGCTCGGAGCTGCAGGAGTGTTGCGGGGCAGCAGAAGCAGTGGGGATAGAGGAGAGGGTTGATTCCCCTCCTGGTCATGATGAAGGGAGGTCGCTGAATCATTGCCGAATCCTTCCTTGGCTTCAACCATGGACATAGAGATGGCTACCGATCAGGCGGTATTAGCGACAGATTTTGTCCCTGTAGAGGGATTTGAAAAGAGTGAGACCCTTCTGCCGGTCTTGTCTCCTGGGGCTGGCCAGGAGATAAATGTTGATCTCCCCGTTTTGCCGGGGAGGTAGCTGATTGATAGAATGTGGGGGTAGAAGAGGTGGCCGTTGCGTCGTGATTTTCCGAGCTTGAGAAGGGTAGGGTGTGGAACCCTCTGTTGCTCCTTCCACTTGGGGTACTATCACTACGCATGTGCCGGCTCCTTCTGTTCCTTCGACTCCTCGGGCTAGCAGTCTGGGCCCTGTTGATGAAGAGCCTATTGCTGCCGAGGTTCGAAACCTCTCAGATCGAGGTTGGCGGATCTTCCCTCCGGTCCGCAAACTGTAGTAGCTCCCTCAACTCCTGCTATGACGCCGCAGGTGCTGGCGGAAGGCCGACGAGTATGTGAAGTTCCTCGTCGAGGGAGTGTACAAAATGCTGGAGAAAGGTGTATCTGCAGTGATGGATGCCAAGGGGAGCTTTGCGGCAGCAAAAGCTTTGGCAATGCCTTGTATCGAGCTGATCCGCATTCACCAGGGCCATGACCATATGGCCGAAATTCTGGAGGTTTCGGTGATGGAGCTGGACGAGCGGCTCGCGGAACTGCAGCGCATCCAACGAAATGACCTCTCGGTCTTGATAGATGCAGAGATAGGGAAAGTCGATGGCTGAGATCGAGGCTTCCCATCGAGCCGATGTGAGCAGTTGGGAGCGTGAAGTGGCTGGGACTGAGGCTGCGGCGGAGCAGTTGTCTCAATCTATGAAGAAGACGACGGAGAAGCGGGCTGCGGTGGATGCTAACATCGCAGAGGTTGATGCTCAGATGCGCCGTCTTGAAGACCAGCGGGCCCAACTTCAACTAGAAGCTGATCGTGTCCTGGCTGAACACGTGGCATTCAAGCAGGAGGAGAAGCGACTCTTACTCAGCGGACCCTTGCTTTGGCTCAGCAGCGACGACAGCTTGATGAGAAGTATGAGAGTAAAACTTCCGCTGAGGCTGTCGGGTTAATGCGTCAAGAAGCCGAGCTGCGAGTCCAGGCGACTGTGGAAACTCGCACTGCCGACCTGAGACGTCGAGTCAGAGAACTCTATCCCACCCTGGGGAGGATCGGGGATTGTAGCTTCTCTTCTTTTTATGTGTTTTTTTGCAACTCTTGCTGGGGAAATAGCGTATTTCTGTACTCCCTTTTTGAAAAATAAAGAAATACACTATCTCTTTGATGTGTTCATTTTTGATCTCATGAACTTGATGATTTATGTGGACCTATTATCTTTTGCGCACCTTGGTTTTTAGGTACAGATAATAAGTATAAAGGAACCAACATGTTTGCTCAGAGGTAATGTGGACATGGCAATCATTAGGTTCAAATGATAGAATCTTCCTACTCAGAGGTTTATGGACGTGGTAGGAATGATCCTGGGGGATACGCTGAACAACTCAGAGGTAATGTGGACGTGGAAGTTCTGCGATCAATGTACGACAACACAGGAGTTGTTTGTACGGGATGTTTACTCAGAGGTAATGTGGACGTGGTAAACATGAAGGATAGCGTAAGCTCACGAAATGTAAGGTTCCGCTTTGTAGGATGTAGAGAGACAACTCAGAGGTAATGTGGACGTGGTTATCTTTCTACGGAAGGATGCCACGGAACAGCTGGGTTCCGGAAGCGATTGATTTTGTGAAAAGAGGTTGTTTGGGGAAATACATGTCTTGGAGGATGTCAAGAATAGTACTTCTTTAGGAACTTGCCGTTGATGGGCATCATGAACAAGTCCCCATTGGTTTGGCGAGCCGGTAAGCACCGTTTGAGTATACCGTCTCGATGATGAAGGGTCCTTCCCATTTGGGCTCGAACTTCCCTGGTGTCTTGTGAGTTAACACCATTGGCCTTCTGACTGCTAAAACCAGGTCGCCAACTTGGAAAGTTCTTTGCTTGACCTTCTTGTTGAAAGCCTGTGATATACGGGCTTGGTAAAGTTCGATGCGTTGTTGAGCTAGGAGACGCTTTTCGTCAAGTGCCTCCAGTTCCCGCAGACGACGACGTTGATTGTCTTCTTCTGTGAGATCGTTTGTGATTGCCACGCGGAGCGAAGGTATCTGTATCTCGAGAGGCAGTACTGCTTCGCTCCCGTAGACCAGGGAGAATGGAGTGTTGCCTGTTGGGGTCCGTACCGTTGTGCGGTAGGCCCAAAGGCATTCGCCAAGCTTTTCGTCCCAGTCGCGTTTGTTGGATGACACGACCTTTTTGAGTAGCCTGACGATAGTTTTGTTGAACGCCTCGGCCAATCCGTTTGCTGCCGGATTGTAGGCGGTTGAGGCCACGTTTTGAATGCGATTCTTGTCACAGAACCTGCTGAAAATGTGGCTGATAAACTGAGGACCATTGTCATGGATGATCCGCCGGGGTACCCCGAAACGGTAAATGACATGGTGTTTGATAAAGCTGACCACCCTGGAGCTTTTTACTTCTGCTAGTGGGACTGCTTCCGCCCATTTGGAGAAGTAATCGGTGATGGCCAGGATGAAGCGGTGTCCTCTCGATGAAGGAGGGGTGATTGGCCCTACAATGTCCATGCCCCAGGCTTCGAATGGCCAGGAGGCGACTGTAGGATGTAGAGGTTCAGATGGTGTATGTATGAAGTCTGCATGAAGTTGGCATGCATGGCACTTCTTAGCATATTCCACTGCGTCGGCAACCATGGTTGGCCAGTAGTAGCCCATACGTCGCAGTCGATCTTGCAACTTAGGCCCTGGTTGGTGAGCTCCGCAAGTTCCGTCATGAGCTTCTCGAAGAGCTTCGGCCGCTTCTTCGTTAGACAGGCATCGAAGGAGAAGCCCGTCGAAGGAGCGTCGGTACAGCGTTTTAGTGGCTGTATCGTAGTAGAATCGAAGAGAGCGTCTCCTGACTGAGACGGCTTCCTTCGGGTCTTCCTGGAAGGATTCCGTAGACGGCGAAGTCGATGAACGGGAATCCTCCAGTCTCGGACATTAACATCAGTGTTTGTCGGCATGGCGTGAGCCATTTGCAAACATAGGTTGTTTCTGGGACAAATCAGTCTCGGCCAGTTACCGTGACATAGTGTTGAGTCCCAAGGGCGCGGCCAATGAGGCTGCGAGGCCAGCCAGAGCGTCAGCCTCCAAGTTTTGTAGGCGGGTACATGTTCGATGAAGAACCCAGTGAAGGTTGAAATGATGTTCAATGCAACTTCATGGTAAGGGATCAAATCTTCATGGCGAACCTCGTATTGCCCCCGAATCTGGTTTACGACGAGTTTCGAGTCGCCGTAGGCTTCCAGATGATCCACCCCCAGCTGTTGTGCTAGCTGGAGTCCCATGACGAGTGCATTGTACTCAGCAACATTGTTGGAGCACGGCTTCGAAAGGGAGTATGCGCGCTGGATGACCAGCTGATCGGGGGAGACTAAGACTACCCCCACTCCTGCGATGATTTGGCCGTTGGGGCCCGTTCTTGAAGCGCCATCGAAGAACATCCGCCAAACGGGGCTTCCTTCAGTGACGTTTGATTCTTGGACTTCATCCGGGATATCTTCATAGAGTTTTGAAGATTCTGGGATGGGGTGTGCAGCTAAAAAGTCAGCCAGAGCCTGACCCTTGACCGCCTTCTGCGGGACAAACACCATGTTGTATGGCGTTAGTAGGATCGCCCATGTAGCCAGCCGGGAGTTTAATGACCCTGGCTTCGTCATGAGAACTCTGAGCGGATTGACTCGGGAGATGACGTGAATTGTCTGGCCCGAGACGTAATGACGAGTCTTCTGAATGGCAAACACCAAAGCCAAGCACTCCTTTTCAACGGGGTTGTACCGGTGTTCGGCCCCGATGAGTGTTCGACTGAGGTAGTAGATTGCTTGCTCGTAGCCTGCATCGCTGTTTTGAGCCAGTAAAGCGCCGAGGGAATGATCCATGGCACGGACGTAGAGGAGGAATGGTTTGCCGGCGACAGGTGCCACTAGGACTGGCGGGCTTGTCAAGTAAGCCTTGATGTCGTCGAAAGCCTTTTGGCACTCCTCTGTCCAGACGTAAGAGACTCCCTTCTTCATGAGCTGAGTAAAGGGTTGACATTTACCGGAGAGGTTTGCTATGAACCTCCGGATGTATGCCAAACGTCCCTGTAAGCCCCGAAGTTCTCGAAGGTTCTTCGGAGGGTCCATGTTGAGGATGGCTTTAGTCTTCTCGGGATCGACATGAATGCCTTTTGCCGTGATGACAAAGCCCAAGAATTTGCCGCTAGAAACCCCCAGGAAGGATTTAGCGGGGTTCATTTTGAGTTGATGTGCCCGCATGAGATCGAAGACCGTCTTCAGGTCCTGTAGGTGATCTCTTTTGAGGCGGCTCTTGACTGCGATGTCGTCAACATAGCACTCAACTGTCTTGCGAAGATGTTGACGGAAGATGGTGCTCATAGCTCGCTGGTACGTTGCACCGGCGTTCTTCAAGCCGAAGGGCATTACTGTGTAGCAGAAAACACCTTTCGGAGTCCTGAATGACGTGTGTTTTGCGTCATCGGGGAACATCTTGATTTGATTGTAGCCTGAATACCCGTCCATGAAGGACATGCGTTCAAAGCCACATGTGTTGTCGATCATTACATCGGTGATTGGGAGCGGGAATTCATCCTTCGGGCAAGCAGAGTTGAGATCCCTGAAGTCGATACAGACTCGTATCTTCCCGTTCTTCTTGGTGACAGGGACGACGTTGGCTACCCAGTCCGGGTGTTGTTCCTCACGGATGAAGCCACTGGTCAAGAGTTGTCCACCTCCTGATCGATGGCGTTCATGATGTCCGGGCGGAAGCGTCGCTGTTGTTGTTTGATAGGTTTGGCATCTGGTAAGATGTTCAACCTATGCATCGCGATCTGTGGATCGAGACCCGGCATGTCTTCGTAGCTCCAGGCGAAGACGTCGATATACTCCTTAGCCAGTTGGACTAAAGATTCTCGGTCTTCTCCTTCCAAGCTTTTGCTGATAAAGATGGGTTTAGAAGAAGACCCATCCCCGAGGTCGATTGCTCGACTTCGTCTTCGGTGGGAGGTTCTCGTAACTCAAAACGAGACTCCCATTGTTCTCCTAGGCGTTGAGCCCAGGGTTCCTCTTCGAAGGGTTCCGGCGGTTGGTCTTCGCCTTCATCTTTCTGAGGTTGCGCCGATGTCATGTTAGCTGACAGCACTTTCCTGAAGACTGATCCGATACTGGTATCGGAATCCCACGTCGATGCTTCAGACGAGTGGGAATGTTCTATGTCTTCTGCGTCTGAACTCTCTGGAGTTGATGGCGGCGTGACATAGCCTAACCCCCGTCGAGTCCGATTATAGTAATCCTGTGGCTTTCCATTGGGCATCGAAAGCCGGACAGGGAGATGCCGACCCTTGCCGTAGTTTAGCCTTTATTGCTTTTCAGGTCGTAGCCCATCTTTTGGATGATGTGCTTAGCCGCATCTGTGTACCGATAGACTTGTACTCTGCCGGTATCAGGTTCGGGCTCGATTGACGGGAGGTCCGACGACGCTCGATTTTGCCCGAGATGATGGTGCCTTCGTCTCGGCTTCGTGGAGGGACTATGAAGACTCCTTGAGACGGGACTATTTGATTGTGGTAGACGGTCGTTACTTGTGTTTGCAACGACCGTAGAGCGTTGTCTAATGTATACATGGCATTCCAGTGTGGAAGACAAGAATAATTGAAAGACACTCTATTATTGATAAAGTACGAGATTTTATCCCGTGGGATTACATTGTCGAAGGAGGGTGCGTCTACATCAGCAGAGATATATTCGCCAAGCTCCTCGTCTGTAAGCACTGGGGGCCGGATCAGGAGAGTCCTCCACCGCTCTGACTTTGGGGTCTGAGAGGGGTATGTGAGCCCTCTCCGGCATCTTGGATGACTGCGGCGGCTTGCCTTTAAGACGCACCTTGAGGGGTGCCTCGTTGCGCCTTCGATGAGTGGCGCCTTCCCTTGTAATTTTACCACCAGGGGAGCCGCTGTTTGTGGTGGCTTCCCCTTGAGGCGTATCTTCAGGGGAGCTTCGCGAGCTGGCGCTTTTCCTGATAGCTTGATGCTCATTGGAGGCGCCTTCTGGGGTGGTCTCCCTTCAGACGGATTTTCAAGGGGGCGTCAGGAGTCGCTTCGGGCTCCAAGTCCGGCTCTGTTGCCGTCTCTGCTTCATCATCGCGTCGTTGGCTTCCTCCTCGTCAAGTGGCTTGTACAAGTCGGAATCGGTGAAGTAGGCCTCAATCCCTTTGAAGGGATCGATATCTGCAAACTCCGTCCGGATGACGCCGTTGGTGGATACATATTTCATGCATTGGTGGAGCGTGGAGGGCACCACCATGTACTCATGTAACCATGGTCGTCCGAGTAAGATGTTGTAGTTGACCTCGGCATCCACCACATAACAAGTCACCTCAGTTTGAGGCTGCCGATGTGACACTTCAGCCGGATCTTGCCCAGTGGCTCGCTCTTGCTGGCGTTGAAGCCGCTGATGGTCGTATTGGAGGGCGCCAGCCGGTACATTGGGATCCCCAGCTTTGATAGCAGCGCCTTTGGAATGATGCTTAGGGAAGACCCCGGATCGATCTGAATCCTGCTCACCTTTACCGAACCGATGTACCCTGTGTAATACAACGGTCGGTTATGTCGGTGATGCTTGAGCAGCATGTCTTGTTGGGTGAAGGTTATGTTTGGGATAACTTCATCCGCACAATGACAGTGTGCACAAGTAGTTGGGAGGTCTTCAGGCTGCTTGACCTGACTGAGAAAGGATTCGGCATCCTTCAGAGCTTCGCAGAGAGCTTCTCGGGAGTCCTTGGAGAGACGCAGGAGCTCGAACAAAGACAAGCGTGCAGGAGTACTGGCCAGTTGTGCCAGAATGTCAAAATTGTGGGGCTTGGCTAGCCCCGAAGCATTTTCTTTCCGCAGAGGTCTGTCGAAACGGGCCTCCACTTGCTTTTGTTTATTGGCTGCTGAGGGCTTGGATGGACCCTCCTCAGGGATGGTGCCAGGAGGCACCACTTCGGCGGCAGCTTCACCGGGCTGGGAGTTCTGTTGTGCACGCGTCTGCACAGGAAGCGCCTCTTCCGTTGAAGAAGAGACCGTGCGGCAAGACTTGATCTTCCTGCCTTTTGCTTTGGAGGTAGGGCGTACCTCCGGTTGAGTTACCTCGGAGACGAGGTCGGGTGAACCCAGAGGACCTCTCCTCGAGATGTGGTGAGTGGGACAAGTCCACTCACATTGTCACGGGTGGGTGGCAAATTCACCACCTCCATTGTCGCCTTAGGGATGGGGACGACGCCATCTTGTGTGGTAGTCGGCGGCAAGGTGCCGAACTGAAGTGACACCACATTAGCTGACACCGTCTTCTCTTCGTAGTCGACGGAGATTACATCCGCATTGATCATGCGCTGGATGTAATTTTTGAGGACGTAGCAGTCCTTAGTCGGGTGTCCGACAAACCGATGGTAGTGACAGTACCTCGGGTTGTCCACTTCCCGACTTCATCGGGCCGCTTCGGGTCCGGAAGCTTGATCTTGTCACCCTGCTTCAGTATCTCAAAGAGTTGCAGGGTGTCGTCATCATTGAATGAATAAACCTCCTTGGGTCTCGGTGCCAGTGGAGGCTTTTGAGTAGGCGCAGATGCGCCCTTCGAGGCATTAACAGTCAATGCCTGTTTCCCCTTTGTTTCTCGTCCGGAGTTGTTGGTTGCGGACTTTTTCCCCTTATCGTCAAAGGCGGGGAAGCTAACACCCAGAAGACGTGCATTGGCCGCCTTCTTCTCTGCAGCTTCAGCTTCAATGATTAGGGAGCTCCAGTCGGAGGGGAGTAGAGTTAAGCCAGAGCTTTACTGCAGGCAGCATGTTCATACTGCAAGCGGAGAGAAGCGCATGTTCTGGCATGCCTGGAGGTAGCCTGAAGCAGGCCTGACGGAAGCGTTCGATGAATGCCCGAACCGTTTCCTTGTCCTTCTGGCGTATCTCAATGAGAGACGCCATCGTCATGTCCTTCCCACCGTCGTAGAAGCGGTCGAGGAAGAGGCGTTTCAGGTCGTCGAAGGACGATATGGAATTATCGGGGAGGCTGCAGTACCAGTCATACGCCACCCCTTTCAGGGCCCCAACAAAGATGCTGGTGAGGAGCGCGTCCTCCTTCGGAAGATGCCCTGTCTGCGACTGGAAGTACGTCAGGTACCGTCGTGGAGAGTCCTTCCCGTCATACGGCGTGAGTGTTTGTGGTTTATACTTTGGGGGATAAACCACCTTGTTCCACTCAAGGGGATAAGGCTGGGGAATGCCCATCTTCTGGCGCTCCTCCTGCCTGTTCTTGGACTCGAAGCGCTCCCGCAGATCTTTGATCATTTCGACCACGTCCTCCGTGGAGCTAGGAGTCGGGGAAAGGAGGTACTACCTGGAGTGGAGCGTTTGAGGGCTCCGATAGTCCGGGGTGCTTCTGTGTCTGAGGGTGTCCGCTGGAGGGGCACACTCGACTCTCCATTGGCTCCTGGGTCGGGACCATTTGAAGGTGTCCTGATCAAGGCCGACCGCATCTCAAACACTGCTTGAGTCAGTGCTTGCATTGAGGCAGAGAGGGTTTTGAGTCCTCCCTCTAGCGAGTCTATGCGCTGGACAATGTCCTGTGGCGGCGCATCAGTCTCAAGATCACCCCGGTCATGTATACTGTCATGACACGGCCGGAAGTGGATGGATTAGTTGAGGCTTCGCTCTCAGCCTCGCTCTCATGTGGGGGAGTACTTCTCCTGGTGTTTGGCCACCCCCAGCCACATTCTGGAGTTCGTCTTCGACAGGCGCATCTGCAAGGGCCTGACTGCCCTCAGCTCTGTCTTGAAGGGCCTCTTCGTTTTCAGCACTACCCCCGGCGGTGTCCTGGAGGACATCGTCATTTGAGGGGCTTCAGGGAGGCCATCTTCGCCTTGATGAAGATCCGCCGCAGCTGTGCTTTGGACATCTTCGTCTTCGGAAGGAGGCTCGACAAGGGTCTGGCTACCCCCAGCTTCCTCCAAGGACTTCTTCCTCGACCGAGTGCCTTCGAACACTCCAGAGGTCGTGACAGCTGCCTTGGTTTTCCTCGGCTAGGCTTTTGGATGAAGACGAGGAATTGGCAGTCGTCTTCCGGACAGATGAGGAATTGGAGATCACGTTGCATGACGCAATCTTTAGTTCCTCTTCTGCTGACACCTTCGTCCCAAGGCGATGTCGGAGGGGTGTCGATGATTGTAGCCGTTGGAAGACCGACTGCTTTGGCGGTACTGCCGTCTTGCAACAGCAGTTGATGGTAACCACTGCACAAGTGTGCCCCGTGAGAGGCGCATCGTGCTTCGTTGGTCAACTCTCCTGACCGGCGCTTGTGAGTGATCACGTTGCGCAAGTCGTTGGAGGAGAGTGCTACCCTCACACCCCTCTCAGGCGCATGGCAGGGCCAAGCGCCTGGGTAGGTCGGGTGACTGCTGTGCCCCCTGATCTAATACCAAGCAGGCATCACGATCAGTAGTGGGGGAACCACAGCATTTGAAGTGACTTGAACGGACCTCGAACGCACAACCAGAGGAGGCGCGGGAGTTCAAGACCACAGAGTTTGCCTCTCTCGGCTTGGTTGTGCACGCAGTGAATGCGCCCAAGCGAGATGAGGACTTCGAAGGTCGACTCGTTGTCGGTGCAGAAGCACTTGAGTCAACCTTGTACAGCTTGCCATCGGCAGCAGCAGCGTGATTGTAAGCGCGTGCCTCTGGCCGGCTGCTGGCATAGCTCGTTTGTGGCGCATGGCTCGTGCCGCCTTGGATTTCTTCGTACCAGCCCGCTGGGGCGCATAGTACTCAGCATCCAAATTCTCCTCGCCATTACAGCGAGTGAGTCCTGTCAAAGACAGAGGCTCTTTGTGGCACATCAGAAGTAATGCACGGGGCATTGGCTGCGCCCCTGCTCCATCGACGTATCTTCCTCGCCTGAGAGGAAGATGGCTGGGGAACGTGGTCAGCCGCACGCTTCCCCGAAGAGATGCGCTGCATCAGCGGGCGCACCTTGACTGCTGAGGACGTCAGCAGGAAGGGAAGGCTGGACGGGCGCATCCCCTTCGACGGTGGTGCCCGAGGCGTCGACTTTGCGCACCCAGACTGCGCGGGTCTTCTTCGCTTCGACAGCCGCTTCGAAGGACTCGCACTTCCTTCAGAAATGAACTCCTCGTACGCCTGTTGATTGAGGCGCACTACCAGCGTCTTGTGGAGGTAGCCCACCTTCACGTCGTCGGCCTGTGACACGACTTTCTCGGTAGAGGAGAAAGAGGTCCCCAGCAGAGTCGCCAGCTTGTTTGCCATTAAAATTGTTTTGATTGAAATCTTAATACAAACAGAACAGTGATACAATATAGGACTTAGATGTAGTCCTAGGAGTACACTTTTGTTTAAGCTGGGTCCTTAGTGCCAATGGAGCGAGTGGTAATGTGTTGACTCCGTTGACCGGCTGACGGCGGTTATCGGTTCTCTGAAGGTGTTGATTGCTCTGGGTGCTGGAGCTTGCTGAGAGGAGGAAGACGTTGAGTGTCTAGAACTGCCTCTCCGGTGATTCTCTGTTGTGGATTCTCTGTGAGTCTTGTGTTCTGAGTCTCTGTGTGTGTGTGAAGGGGATGATCCTTCTATTTATAGTTTTGTAGGCTGGCTGCTCATGCGCGCATGTAGGATGCGCCGGTGTGGGGACGCCACGTGGAGGTTGCTGATGGAGGCGCATGGATGCTGCGCCCTGATCGAGGGGGAGAACTCTTCATACTGCTGTTGTGAGCCGGCACGTAGCAGAGGGAAGATCTTTCCATTGCTGAAATCTCGGATGAGTTGAGTCAAAGGACACGTGTCGTCGTCTCATGGTTCGAAGATCTCGAATTTGGTGGAGAGGAGTGATCTGGTGAGCTGCGCCTTGGATTGGGCACAGGAGGAGGCTGCGGCTCATAACCTTTAGGAGTTATAAACCATTTAGAGCGCATGGCTTTTGAGGCGCATGCAGGTGACCTTCCTTCTGTCTTTCGGGATCAGAGATCAGTCTGGGGCGCATGGCTTTTGAGGCGCATACAAAACTTCAACCGGAGACTCTTCTTCTGTCTTTAGGGATCAGTGAAGGGTCTGAGGCGCATGGCTTTTGAGGCGCATGCTGGTTTGGACGCATGGCCGTAGAGGCACATGCGGGTGTGGACGCATGGCGTTAGAGGCGCATGCGAGTGTGGACGTATGGCCGTAGAGGCGCATGCGGGTGGCCACGTGGCAGTAGCCGTCGGAATAGAGTCATGATGATGCTGACGTTGCCGACGCTTCGTTTTCTGAATAAAGTTGTCAACTGTTCAGACTTTGGGAGGCGTGCTGCCAACTCTGTCAGTTCAAGCATTTAATGTTGGTGACGTTCGATGGACAGCTGAGTGGGCGCATCGGTTGGCGTTCCACTCGGTATGGAGATGTGTGGGGCGTACCCTCTATAATGCGCCGAGTACTGTAGGGCAGCGTCTGTGTGATGCGCCTGATGCCGAAGGGCGCGTCTGTGTGATGCGTTGTCTGGCTGGCGCATCGGACATGTCTTTTAATGATGCGGCTGTCTCGCTCTTCGAGTGCTATAAATAGCCGTTTGGCTGAATTCGAAGCGTCCGGTTCATCCATTTAATGTAAATTCATTGCACGGAATTCGGAGGGCTATCCACTTGGCGCGTGGTTTGATCTGCCCGGCCTATAAATAGTGGCATGGAGAGAAGGTTTGCTTCTCATTCCCTCATGTACTTCCAACATGAACTTGAACATGCGGGTGCATTCTGTTGACGAAGTGCTCCCGAGGGTGAAAATGAGACGTTGTGTTGTCTTTGATGCACTTGAAGGTGACTGTTACATCCAAAAGACGGAGTCGAGGGCTTTTGAGGCAGGCGGAAGGTGCATGTTGCATCCAAAGATAGGGATGCTCGAGCCTCGTCTCCGTTATTCCGGAAGAGCCGTAGATCGGAATGGCAGTGCAAGGCTCTCTCTTCCTGCAAAGTGGGGTTTCCCCACTTTGATCGTGTCGAAAGCTGCTCCTTTAGCCGCGGTTTCGATCACGGTCTTCCTTCGGCTTTGGAGGCTCTTTCGAAGCCTCTCCCTGGCCACAGCATTTGCGGTGCTCTTCTCTTCCTTGGTTCCAGCCAGAGGGTTAAATGCTTTGTGTATCGAAGCATTTATCGGGCGAGCCTGGTTGGAAGAGCGGCACATAACTGGGCTCTGCTCGGCCAGGTGAGCCTGGCTGGAAGAATTTGGCTGAAGGGATGCACATAACTGGGCTGCTGAAGAGATGATGGGATGCGCCTGGATGGAGGCGCATGGTATTTGCTGCGCCTAACTGACAGCGCATGGTGACTGCTGCGCCTATCGGAAGGCGCATGGTGGCTGCTGCGCCTATCTGGAGGCGCATGGTGGCCGCTGCGCCTATCTGGAGGCGCATGGTGGCCGCTGGCTGTAGATCTAGGATCTTTCTTTTGTAGAAATTCTTCTTTGTACAACCTTTTCTAGACATGTAATAGACTTTTATATAAATAAAAAGTCCTTCTTCAAATGTCTATACTTATTTGACTTTACTGTGAAGTTCTTCGTCTGAGTTCTAGCGCATGTAGTGTCTGTCGCATGGGCTTTTTGGTTGTGAAATTCCATGCTTCTACAATTATCAATATCTTTTATATAAAATTCAAGAACTGGATCAAATTGAAAAAATTCGTTGATGACAGCAGCATTTACCCTAATCAGTTTTCCTCTCAGAAATACCAGTTGTTGATCCTCTTCTTTTTCTTTAATTTCAGCCTGAAGATTTGAGTAAAATTCTATTACTATTGTTTGGGAGATTTTCCCAAGACAGGATTTGTTCAGTTTCTCTAACTGATAGAATTTTAATATATCCAGGAAGGCTTCGTCTTCAACATCATCCATCTTAATCGCTCTTTTAGGCATAACAGCCTTAAAATGTTTTTTGTAAGTCCTCTTAGATTTAGAGTCTGAAATTTTTTATACCTCCTCTCCATCTTGGGACTTATTTGATGATAGCTCTTCCTCTTTATCTTTCTCTTCTGACGAGAATTTAGAATCCTCAGAGTACGCTGATGACTCTATATCCGTTGCCACCATAGCCTTCGCTTGAGTACGCCTTCGATTTTCATAAGTTGATTCTTCCGACGACTCTGTATCGAAGATAGATTTGCAGGCCTTTGTCGAGCAATGAGTTTTTTAGGCTTTTTTGCAGGTGGCTTGGCTGTCGTCGTCGCTTTCACCGTAGCTGCTGCTTCTGCCTTTGCCCTTTCGGCCATTGCCCTAGCAGCCACAATCTTAGCTTTCGCTGTCCTTGCAAGTTCTGTCCTTCGGACCTGTATCATATCCTTTTGTGGATTCTTTTCCTTCGGAGACGGTCGTTGTTTCTTCGGCAGCATTTGATAATTTTAAGCAGTCGTTTGGGGCAGGATTTGGGAGAAGAAGAGGGAAGATTTGACCGTTTAAAATTTTCAGTTTATATGAACATCCACAATGAAAGTAGTTTCAAGTACTATATGACCTCGGAAAGTGGAAACCTTTGGATTCTGAGACCCTAATTTGAAAAACTACTTTCCAAAGTTAAATTTATTACTATAATATCTACGTGAAATCACTACATAAACTTTAAGCATGCGAAGTTTTAAACGTGTTCCGAATAAATTATTAAAAATTTTGCACAAAAAATGTGGTGGAAACATGTTTAATTAACGAAATTTGACAACATATTTAAGAATATGAAGTTTATAATATCAACATTTCCATTTTTCGAATTTTTGACTGAATTTTTGAAATTAAGGCATGTTTGACGACTTGCTAACAAGACTATGTACTTGAAAAGAGTAAAATTAAGCCACTCAAAGTTGTCCTCTAGTTTACTTTGTATATACTTGAATGAGTCGATTGATTTTTCATTTACAATTTTTTTTTCATTTTCAGTCAAATAAGTTATAAAATTTGTGTTTGGGCCTCAATATTATACATAATTAGTGTTTGGGTCTCAAAAGTGTAACAAAAATAATTAGTGACTCTTTTGTTGACAATTTTGAAATATTAGTGACACTTTTCAAACACAAAATACTAATTATGTATAATATGGAGTCCCAAACACAAATTCTAAAACTTATTTGAGGCCTAAAGTCTAAATATCCCTATTATTTTATATAGGTTGTGATAATTAAAATAGTTAATTAAAAAATTCATAAAATAATTAGTCACATATATATGGATTTGACGACAAAACTTGACTCTAGCAGCATAATCAATTCTATGACGTAACAAGTCATTGATGGAGATATCTTCAAAGATATATGGATTTGACGTAACAAGATTTGTTAATAATTAGTCGCTTGCAACCGAAACCAAATTGAGTTAACAAAATATTAGATTGCATTGAAATCCAAGCTTCTTCGCCGGAACATTCTCCAGCGAAGGATACAAGAGTAGGGAACAAAACTGTAAAAAACAAAAAAAAAAAAAAAAAAGAGGTCTACGTAGACCCCTCACTAGCCTCGCGGAGGACCTCCTCAAAGTCCTGCAGGGTGCACACACCCGCACGATGGCACATGCGACGTAACCCTTCCCTCTTCTTCAGAGAATTCCGTTCCTCCGGAGTGATCAACACCAGGTCAAAGTTGGACGCCGGATGAAGAGGTCGAGCAATGACCTCCAGTGTCAACCCGCAGGAGGTCAGGAAGTCCGCAGCCTCTGCCAGCCAGTCATGGGCCGGAGGCGGCGAAGAGGGTGCTCCACGCGGAGAGGCTAGACGACGACGACGGGAAGAAGACTCTGGCCATGGTTCCCAACCAGAAGATTTTTTGGGAACCATGTTAAATGTGCAACCTACCCAAATGAATGTGGACCCCTATGTATATATATACACGTTCCTAACCGACTTTTCTTATTCCTTATTGGAAGTTGAGGATATTCAATGACCTACAATGACTTCCATTATTATCATTTTTGGGTGTTATTATATGCTTTTAACTTAGTATGGAATAATTTAGGACGGGTAATGGCCATTCTCCGTGCTTCTAAAACGGAGAATGGACATTCTCTGTGCTACTAATACGGAGAATGTCCATTCTCCGTGCTTTTAACACGGAGAATTCTAATTATAATCAAATTTAATTTGTTTTAATACACAAAGAAATCTGAGTATAATTAATCTAAACTAATAGTTTGGCTGTTTAGTTTGGTTTTGAATCTATATAAATTGGTCTTGAAGGCTGTTGAAGATGAATAGGTTGGTTGTTTCGCTGTATAAATAGATTTAAAAGGATTGTGAAAAAGTAAAATTTGAACCGCCAAAATTCATCTTGAACAAGGTAAAATGACACCATTGTGTTGGAAAACGTCAAAATCTCTTGGATATGATTACACTGAGATGTTGTATTAATGTTAAGAGTTCATTTTTGTTCACCCACAAATACTAGGAGCTTTGTTCACCCTCTAATAAAAATTTGACACGTGTAAAAATTTGACATGTGTCAAACTAAAGGTGAAAACCACTTTGGTGGGTGAACAAAACCACTACAAAACCACTTTTGATGGATGAAATGAATTCCAGATGAGTTCAATGAACTCGTAATGTTAATCACTGAAATAGTAAGTATCAGGGCTATTTGCACCGTCAAAATTTGTCTTCACATAGTCTATTAACATTAATTTGGATAATTTTGCATTAAGGATGTCAATAGATCAGATGATACCCAGACTAAGAGCATCTCCAACCCTATTATCTTTTTTTGTATTGTGAATCTTAGGTGGCATAAATTACTTTAACATCAATAACCCATTGCATTAAGGATAAATTACTCATATCATATGAATATAAAAAATACAAAGAAATGCATGCATGCATGCATGTTAATGTCAGAAGAACCATTCACCCCAGCCCTGATTGATGGGATCTAAATCACTATACATCTCGTATCCACGTTCCTCTGGTAATACATCGTCAAAGGGTCGTTTAAACGTCTGTATTAAATCACAAATTTTTCTAAGGTCGTCGTTGAGGTGCACGTTGAAGCACCCACGTATGTCGAGCACGCGAAGACCTTTGCAGTTGCATATGATAGATCAAAGCGTGTCTCCGTTGAACATACCTGAGCCCATCTCTAGGTGCTTGAGACGCGACATTGAATCGGCCACGGCCTTTCCCTCCGTCTCGTTGAACGCATTCAGCACGATTCTGTTCCTGACCATAAAATATGGAGGGGGCATGTTCCTCCTCAGCTTGACCAGACGGTGGCAATACTTCCGGCAAAAAATATTCCAGTCGACGTGATATTGAGGCAGTAGCTAATGTCGAGTTCTTTCAGCACCGGGATAAACTTCAAGTTTCTCACGAAAGTTTTCTCACTCACGTCGCACTTCGGAATGCGCAGCACCGTTAGAAATTTTCTACTGTATTATAAATAGGGGAAAACATCAATATAAATTAACAAAGTATACATAAAATTTTGTAATAGAAAAAATAAAGTATTAGAATAAGACAAAATAAAATTTTGCACAGGCCTTAAACATGAAAAAGAGAAGTCGGCTTCGTCGAGCTTGTACCCGAAGAAGGACAGTAGAATTCCCCCACTGCGAGCCGCGAGCTGCTTTACGGTCAAACTAATCTCTGCGGTTCGCTGGGCCCTCTGTAGGGTGTGAAAATTATGACACGCTGACATAAGACTCAGTCCAAGCCATACGCTCAAAGCCATATGCTCAGTCAAGGCCATACGCTCATCTACAGGCCATACGCTCAGTGAATATTTTATTATTTTCTGGGATGACAGTACGGCATATATTTAATAAAGGATGAATCTGACACGTCGTCTTTTGTGCAAAGACAGCTGTCCAATGGAGGCTAGCCGTCGTATAGGTTTTCAAAGAGCCGGTTTTGTCTTTTGCGAGGACAGCTCAGCATGTCTCATAAATGTAAAAGCCATCATTACTGTCAGTTTTGACAGTCTGTCAGCCGTCATATCTGCAGTCACGACGCTCGAGAAAATCTTTTGACAGTTATTTTGAAGATATGGCGTATCAGAGAAGATTGATGATGGCCACGTGGCCATTTCTTCAGTGAGCGTATGAAGTCTATACGACTCCTTCCTTCTTCAGTGAGCGTATGAAGTCTATACGACTCCTTCCTTCTTCAGTGAGCGTATGAAGTCTATACGACTCCTTCCTTCTTCAGTGAGCATATGAAGTCTATACGACTCCTTCCTCATCAAGTGAGCGTACGACTCCTTTCTTCTCCAGTGAGCATATCAGCTTTATTTTGTTTCTACATCATCCAAGTCAGCGTATAACTCTCCTTCAACGAGGCAGCGTATTACAGCAACCATATTCAGGATTACAGTCAACACACGTTCTCACGTGTCCTGTACCAATTATCTATTTCTCTAGAAGTTATGCAACGTGGCATCCATGCCATCAATCTCTCCTGAACATGCTCCACTACTTTCAACCGTACGCTAATGTGTCTCCATCAGAATTAGCCACGCGTCCCTGCAGTTATGCACACGTCAAGTAACTACCTGAGCGTATGCTTAAGGACAGTTATCCTGAACTCTATAAAAAAAGAGTTTCTTCATCTTCATCAGACACTACAGTCAATTTCAGAGAGAACAGAGAGATTGCCCAGTTGCTGTCCAAGTTCTTCAAAGTTCGAGTATTCTTCATCGCATCGTCCAAGGGATAAAGTAATCGTCTTCTAGATTAGATTCCTACAGTTGTAATTTTCTCAGATACAAAATAAATAAAGTGAATTTATTTATGGAAAATAAATTGGCGACTCTGCTGGGAAAAGCTGTCTCCTCCAACGAGATAGCAACAACTCAATGCGATACTTCGTCGATCGGCTTGACGAAGAAGACGATGGTTGTACAATTCGACCAATCGGCTTATGAAGAAATGCTCAAGGCGAAGGAGGGCCGCACTTCTTCCTCCGCTCTTCCTGCTGCCAAGAAGGAAGGGACGCTCCGTCTATGTCCCTAAGTCTTCTGCAGAAGTCCGAGACGCTTCTGTCACTTCTCATGCTGACAAGAACACGTCTTCAACTTCCATGAAGCACACTTCGGCTTCACGGAACACGGCAACAGTGGCTTCTCCTAGTCACGCTGACAAAGTTGGTTCTTTAACCAAGTCAGCGTGTACAAGGAAAACCATCTCTGGACATGTCAAAGTCCCTTCTCCCTCTATTCTTACGACAGCAGTTGGCTCTTTAGCCATTGATGACTCTGAGCGTATAGCATTCAAAGGGCAGTGTACGGCAAAGGCAGCGTACAAAAGCCAACATCAGGCAGCGTACGCTAAGCCAAAGCCAGCGTATGCTAATAAAAAGGCAGCGTATGACCAGAAGTCCAAACTGAAGTCAGCGTATGCTAACAGATATAGTCCTTTGACTGTTTCTCAAAATCAGGCTGGGGGTTCTCTTCCACAGAACATACAAATGATTCTCCCTCAACTTGCACATCTTGTGCCAACCAAGGAGAAAGACTCTTTAGTCAACTCCTCTACTCCTAAGGTCTTTACCTCTGGAGTTAATTTGACTAGTACTCTTACTAGATCAACAATGGAAAACGTCTTTTGGCTAATTCCTCCAAAGATGGATTATTACCGACTCCTAGTCGGAATAATACTCATCTTCCTTCTCTCAAAATTTCTCGGTCTGAGAAAGGCAAATTACAAGTATCCAAGACTGATATTAAAGTCAAAACTCCTACGGATCTTCGTAACAAGCTTAATCAGAATCGGTTCGGTTCTACTGAGACAAGTATATTAGACCCTGATGCAGAATATGCCAAGAACTATGTGGCTTAAATTAATCAGTCTTTATACACTCAGGAACCAAGAAGACAGAAGAACAAAAGACAAGTTTCTACACAAAAACTATCTTCAAGTACTTCCCAATCTGTTCCTACAGATCTTCGGGAATATTTGCAAAATAAACAGAGAATTGACACTCCATCAGGCTATGATATTGCTCATATTTGCCATAAAAAGCATGGTTGCAATTTCCACCTCGAATTGTAATTCAATGTTGTTGTTCACCAAAAAGACAATCTGTTTTCGAATGGATTCAATATGAACCAATGTTGGATGAAGATGAACCTCTTTATGCTTCTGTCAACATGACCTCCAGAAATATTGGAGGTAGCATACGGTCTGATGCTATATCAGACTCTGAAGATGGTGTTTATCTCGGCACCCGATCCAGGACCGGAGCCTTGACCAGAGCCTCTTCTTCTTCTCATCCAAGTGGTAATCCGGAGATCACAGAAGACTTCCTTGGAGAGTCC
>JANAVB010021071.1:0-27898 GCA_029216955.1 Iris pallida
TCATAGGACCGACAGACCGACCCTCAATCATTGACTCACCCCCATCCGTCGCTTTGTCTCGACGAATCGAATCTTCCGTATCCCTCAAAGCACCTAGAAGTCCCTCCTCAGCAAGTTCTCGACGATCCTCCTCCTGTCGAGCACCCCTCGAGCCTCCATCCGATGTCTGTGGCCTACCTGCACAGCTCAGCGGCTTGAGCCTGTACATGCCATAACACAAATCTCCCCGAGCCAGCTGTTGGAAACCCTTCGCAAGCATCCAATCTTTGTTCCCAAACAGACTGCGACAGCCATCATCTACCAGCCTCCCTACCGAAACTAAGTTGTAGCGCAAACTCGGCACATGGCGCACACCCTTGAGAATGAGCTTCTCACCGAGCTCCGTTGTCAAGTACACATTACCGATACCTACAACTATAGTTGTCCCCTTGTCGCCCATCTTCATACGACCAAACCTGCCGCTGACCTACAGTTCCAACATGTTTACAGTATTTTCATCGCCCAAGTCATACTTTTATGACGAGCCTTGAGATCGTGGGACTAAGTGACTTGAAAACCGCAAACAACAGGGGACAGTGCTTGCTATGACTTTGATAGCCCAAAAAAACTCTTGTATAACGTGTTCGAGCAACGACTTGACAAGCAAGGGTTACGTCAAGCCTTGCATCGAGGGAACGTACTGTGCATGCGTTCGACTTGAACAATCAAGTTCTTTGGGTGCCTAGACTTAAGCTACAAGCCGTGCAATACGACTTAAACTACAGGACAAGCGAATGTTAATTTTAATGCTAGTTCCAATAATATTGTACATTTTAAATAAAAAGAATAGAATTTTAACTTTAAATATTTTTAAGTTGTGAATTTAAATCTAAGTTTAAATGTTAAATCAAAAACTAATTTAAATTTTAGTATTAATATTAGTTTCAATAATATTATAAATTTTAAATTAACAGAAATGCCACTGTATTAGAAACCTAGCTGATGTCACGTTGCTCGGGCTCGGTTAGTGTTCGTCTAAACTCGTATGTGAGAACTAGTTATTAGAAATGAAAATTAAAAATTGAATTTTAACTTTAACTATTTTTAAGTTGCAAATTTAAAACTAGTTATTAGTAAAAGGAGCTATTGAAATAAAAACTAGTCGAGCTCGATCCTTTCTCTTTATCCCATCTCCCTCTCTCTCTCTCTCTCTCTCTCTCTCTCTCGGTTCTCTCTCGTAGATTGTGTTCACTAATACCATATCATTAGAAACAATTACACAATAGTAAATGTAGCATTAAATGTTGTTGCATGCTTTATCCCACACAATTTAATAATACATGTACACAGAAGACGAGAAGGTTGTGTTGTTGGATTGTTTCTTTAAAAAATATGCTATTTGGCTCCCAAAATATTTGGGTGATGCCATCTCCCATTATGTGGCATCTGACATGGCAGCTGACATAACAGCTGACATGGCAAATTTTAACCCAAAACATTAATTACCCAATTTTTTTAATGTTAATATTAATATTAATATTAATATTAATGTCAATTTTAATGTTAAGGTTAATTTTAATGTTAAGGTTAATCTTAACGTTAATTATCATGTTAATTTATTATTAATATTAATATAATATTAGTTTTAATGTTAAATTTTGTCATGTCAGCTACCATGTCAGCAACCATGTCATATGTCACATAATGGGAGATGGCATCCCCCAAATATTTTGGGAGCCAAATAGCATTTTTGTTCTTTAAAATTATGCATGCTTTTAGGATCAATCAAGCATTTTCATGAGCCAATAGAAGAGGGCCACGTGGCGGAGGTACAAGAAAAATAAGAAGGTTTTGTTGGAAGTTATTTCTTGTCCTTCGTTTCTTCTGTTGGTTTCTAACACACTCTATTTTCTTTAATAGCGACGTCACATGGAGAAACTGATCGACGTGTGGAAGAATTAGTTGATAAAGAAAGCTTCGCTTCAAGAGCAGTGTCAGATGATTTGGATGATGAGCAAAGTTTGGAAGCTGTTAACTTAGGAGATAATAAAGAACAAGAGGAAGAAAACAACAGAGGAATGCATCATAATGATGACGATGACATCAACGCAAACAACAAAATGTTATTTCGCATCACCCTTTCTAATGGATTTAAGAAATATATTATTTTTACATTGATTTCTGACACTTATTTTGTTTAATTCTGTTCTTAGGGAACGATAGTGAATCTTCATTGGATTTCGATGCAGCGACGATGAAAAAAATATTGCAGTCTGCCAACATTAATAAAGACCCAAGGGATCTCTTAGATGAAGATATTGTTGGCTTACAGTTCAACTCTATTGAAGAAACAGAGACATTCTACCGGATATATCAAAAGCAGTTGGTTTCAGTATTAGAAAACGATGTAAAAAAATAATCTGGGATGGTGATGGTCCGTAGTTGGTGTTGTTCGAATACGGGATTCAGACAGAAGAAATAAAATGATGCTCCTAATAGGGTTCGTGAGCCAAAAATGAAAGCAGAAGTGGTTGTAAAGCAATTTTTTGTATTGGGTACACCAATTCTACAAATCTGTTGGTTGTCAAAAAATTTCAAGCACATCACAACCATAACCTGGCGAATGATTTTGAAACATTTTTTGAGATCCCGTCGTAAGATATTACCCGCAGAATTGGAACAAGCTAAGCTTATGAAGCAATCAGGGATGGGGACTGGAGATATATGAAATTTACTTGTCTACCAGGAAGGTGGCTGGGATAAGGTTGATGGACAAAAAAGATTTATACGCTTTAGCTAAAGATAGTAGAGCGCTAGACGATGTTGATGCTACAATAACACTTACATTTCTTCAATCTAAGAGGGCATTGACCCAGATTTCTTCTACGCGTACAACACAGACGAAGATTCCAGATTGACCCATCTCTTTTGGGCTGACGGTGCATGTCGATTCGATTACGAATTATTTGGAGATTCACTAGATTTATTCTACATATAAAACAAATAGAAGTCAAATGCCGTTGGTGGTTCTAGTGGGTACAAACAATCATGCAATGACTTGTGTTTTGGGTTTGTAATGATCCATAATGAGATTGCAGAGACATATTCTTAGGTTTTACAAAAATTCTAAGAGTGTATGAATGACAAATTACCAGTGACAGTTCTCACGGATGGTTGCAATCCATGAATAAAGCAATTAAGGATTTAATGCCCAATGTAGTTCATCGAACGTGCTCATGGCATATCCTAAACAATTCAGCCAAACATGTACACCGAGATGGTTTTGCAAATGAATTGAGTATTCTGATTAAAAGGTACATCGCACACTTGCTACTTTACTTTGAAGTATGTTGTTGTTACATATTAAAACTTTAGTTACTGTCCATATTTTCTAAATAGGTACTATTCAGTCGAAGAATTTGAAAACCGTTGGCAGCAATGCTAAGGGATTATAATGTAGAGACAATGAGTGGACCACTGCATTGTACAGAACGAGGGAGCGATGGGCGGACACATTCCTACGTGGAAATTATTTTGGTGGTTCTACTGCAACAAATAGATGTGAATCTATGAACACATTTCTGAAAAGATTTTTGAATGAGAAGCTGCCTCTTAGAAGGCCTTCAAAATTGTGACCACGGTTTGGCGGCCTTACGTTACGGCCAATAAGTAAGCATGTCAATGATAAACTCTCAACACCAGTTGTGAAGCAAACTAGCATGGCCGAAATAGAAGATAAATTTGTACAATTTACAATAAAACAATATTTATAGAGGTAAGGAAGAAAATTACACGTTCTGATACATATACTGTTCTCCACCATCACATCATAAGAGAGGCAGAAGTTTGCACTATCCAAAAGTATATGTCGCCAAACAGTATCAACCGAAGGTTACATTTGATCGGACCGACAACATCATAAACTGTGACTGCTTGTGGATGGAGACCAAGGGGATTCCTTGTAGGCATAATTTTTCAGCAATAAAGAGATTGCAATTGGGAGATATTCTAAAGAACTTGATAAAAACTCATTGCTCAAGGATTGCAAAGAGAGTTATCTTTCAGACCTGGCACAGAAAGAAGATTCATCCACCCAGACAGTATTGAGAGCAGAAGGTATGATGGTATTAATGAACAAGTTAATCTTTAGGTATTATTGTAAAAATTAAGCAAAATTGAGAAGGGAACGGAGTTGATGTCGTCTGTTCTGATGGAGTTGAAAAAAATGGTGACGATATTGGTGAAGAAGAAAAATGGTAGCTGATGCAGTTCATGGAGTGCATGAATTTTTAAAGAGACAAATCCGGTAGCAACAAAAGGAAGGTCTTCTCAAAGGAAATCAAGCCAGCCTAAAGTAACTCAGACTATCCCCAAGCCTAGAATTTGTAGAGTTTGTAGAAAATTGGGTCACGGTTTTCGTAATTGTAAAGTACGGAAGCGAGATAGCGACAAAGAGCAAATGGAATCAAATGAACTGTCGTTGACTTAATTATCAACTTTTTTTTACAATTCTCCGTCAATTTAACAAGAAAAACGACAATCCTCAGTCAATTTTAACACGAACGATGGTAATTCTCCGTCAAATTAACAAGGGGAATGGTCATTCTCCGTCCTTTTAGTACAGAGAATGGCAATTTTCCTTATTATTTAAACGGAGAATTAACATTCTCCGTGGTTTTGACACAGAGATTGTCCATTCTCCTGCATTCTAACACGGAGAATGGTAATTTTTCGTTAATTTAACAAGGAGAATGGTAATTCTCCATGATTTTAACACGAAGAATAGTGTTGACGGGCGCACTGGCCAGTGCTCTATTGGGCGTATCAGTACACGGAGAATGGTGTTGACTTTACAGAATTCGAAGGGGCAGATTCATTGGTATTAATGGCATATAAATGGCAGTAGTTGGGAGAGTTTGTTTCGTCTTACTTAACTTTTCTTGTGAAAGGGCAAATGCATTGGTATTAATGCAAATTAATTGAATTGAATTCGAAGTGACTGTCACTTGGCACATGAGTACGAGTTGTCCTTGCCTATAAATGACAGTAGTGTAGAGAGAGTTCTCGTCTCACTTAGCATTTCTTGTAGAGATGGACTCGACCGATCCTCCGCCTTGGCAAGACGCTTTCCTGTGGGTTGTCGATCTCCTCATTCGAAAAAGCTTTGGTGGTGAAGTACTTCAGAAGACTGAGATGTGCCTAGTAGACTGTCCGTGTTCGTGCACTTCATCGACTGTGTGCCATAATGTTGGTTACTGGAAAAGCCCCAGGGTTTGGGGTGATTGCCAACCCATACTCTGTCGAAGCGCCCACACGTTGATTCCTTCTGACTGTATACGTGTTCCGTCTACGCACCGTTGACGATGATGATTTGCTCTGACTGCACGGTGTTCCGTGTTCGTACACTTTATCAGAAGACTGAGATGTGCCGAGTGGACTATCCGTGTTCGTGCACTTCATCGACTGTGTGCCATGATGTTGGTTACTGGGTTCGGGATCGCCGCGGCCCATTTTTGTTATGCTGGAAGAGCCACACGCTGTCGAAGGTGCCTGTTGCATCCAAAGATCGGGGTCAGACGATGGAGTGATTTTCTCTGACGATGTTATGCCTATGCACGTTGACGATGAAGCGATTGCCAACCCACACTATGTCAAAGCTGTAGCATTTAGGCTTTTTTTTGGTAGTAGGATTTTATGTAGTAGTTCAGACTTTCATATGTAAATAAAAGTCAAACTTTTTGTGGTTTTGACACGGAGAATGGCCATCCTCCATAGTTTTAACAATATAAATATAGTTCAAAAATGATTTTATCATAAAAGATAGAGCAGACCAGACGTTGCAAAAGATGTAGACGAATAAAAGACAAACAGATGATATAGAAAGAAGTTCCTTGTCCAATTATATTGTTGTTTTACAATGTCATTGCTAGGTTGGTAGTGTTACATATTCGCTTGAAAGCAACTTCTTAGCCCATCCCAGCCTCATCATTGTAATCTTCTGGTGAGTGTCATCGTCAGGGAGTAGTCATCAAGCTTTCATAATATACCGTGTACAAGAGGCAGTTGGGTGCCTGTTGTAATGGGCATCGTGGAGAACAATTCAGTACTGTACTCTCATACTCCATCTTCGCTGGGCATCTCTCCCACATCATATCAACTTTCCTCCTAACGATAGGCTCTAAGGTCTACTTCATTAATTCTGCATCCACCTTGCCCTTTTCGTACGTGGTTTGCCTCAGGGAGTTGTAGTGTGTCCAGTCATAGGAGATAAAGTTGAATGTGAGTAGCGTATAGTGTTTGATGGATACATTAAAGAGTGGGATGAATAACAACTCTATGTCGCCCTCTAAACCCGTGACAAGGTCTTCTACATCTGTTTTGAAAGTGTCAAGTGCGCCGACTTTTGCTTCTGGTTCAACGACACGTCCAACGATGCTCTATTTCCCAAAAAAAAACACAATATCATGAGTAATTTTCTTACGTCATTTTTTATCGGTGTATACATGAATATAGATTTTTCTGTTTGGATTCTTACCAATGTGTGGGACATCAAGAATGCAGACCACTTATGTTGCACGTCCTTTGAACTTGACTGGACATACCTTCTTGCATAGCCTTGAATTTCTCTCAGCTTCCTTATTATTTGGTTGAGTATGCCAGCCTCCATGTCTTCATAGTTGAGTATGTCTTGCATGTCTATTGCCGACAACTAGATTTCAACTTCATTTTCACCCTCTTTTGGCACACTCAAGTATACAATATCACTGCACATAAATTTATTTTAGATTAAATTAATAGAGATTCTCAGGACATAACTAAAAAAAGTCAGAAAGAAAAGAAAAAAAGGTCATTCGCCGTCTAACAGACACGGAGAATGATAATTCACGTCCAACTAACATGGAGAATGATCATTCTCCGGACAACTGTCACGGAGAATGGTTATTCTAAGTTATGAATTGGACGGAGATTGGTCGAGTTCAGAATACATACTTTGGACTCATCTTTCTGGGGAATACGGTGTCGATGTAATGCTTCTTCAGCTCTTCATCCGCATCCATCCAAAGTACGAGTTCATCGCATTCCCTTAGTATGACAACCTTCCTCTTTAGTTCAGCCATTTTGGCATCTTCTCCGAATTTTGGAGCGGCATTCATCTTCCGATTTTTGTTAGCCTCTCTAACTGTATTCTTTTCTAAGGGAGTAATATCTTCATTAGCTAATGCCGCTGATGGTTTTCTGGACCTTTTCCCCCTCATCCTCCTATTCTTTTGACTTCTTTTGGAAGTAGCAAGTTCAGCAGCTGCTTGAGTCTCCTCATGCTGCAATGCTACAACCATGGCTTCGAGATCAGCAATTTTTGTATCATTTTCAATAGCTTCAATATTCAATGATTCAACTTTATTTTAAAGCTCCCTTTTCCTTAACGAGCCTTTTCTTTGTTTCTCTGAGCTGCTCGGTTATTTGCACTAAAATAAACAAACAACAATGAAATGTATGATGTCAATCAATATGATGTGAATCTAATACGGAGAATGACCATTCTCCGTGACCTTAATACGGAGAATGGCCGTTCTACTGCATTCTAACATGAGAATAGCCATTCTTCTGATTCTAAAATGGGGAATGGCTATTCTCCGTCTTATTAACACGCAGAACGGCCATTCTCCTTCCATTTAACACAGAGAAGTCCATTCTCCGTGATATGACCGCGGAGAATGGCCATTCTCTGTGGTAATAAAATGGAGAATGGACATTCTTCGTTATTTTAACACGGAGAATATCCATTCTTCTTCATTCTAACACGGAGAATTACAAATCAAACTTCGAAAAAAGAGAAAATTTTACCTTGTGCCTGTAGCCTTTAACCTTTTCGCTAAGCTTGCCATTCTCAGCAATAATATCAGATTTTCTCTTCGCAAGGAGTCCAATTCCTGCCAACATCTACATCGAGGTGTTCCTTTGAATTTGTTGGGCTCCTTGTTCCTCTAGCTCTTCAAGCTTCTTATGGAGATTCTCGTTCTCAGTAAGAATCTTAGATTTCTCTCTTCGTAACTCCTCCAATTCATGCACCGAGCCCTCCATCACAATGTTGACTGGAAGTTGTTGGGCTTCTTGTGCCTCTAGCTCTCTAAGCTTTTCATTGAGTTTTTTATTCTCAGCAAGAACCTGAGATTTCTCTCTTCTCAACTCCTCCAATTCCTGCACCGACCCCCATCACGGTGTTCATTCCAAGTTGTTGGGGTCTCTCTTGTTCAGCATCCTCATCCCCACCAGTTTGGTGGTGTCCCTCTCCCTCAAATGTATCTTCTTCTCGTATTTCTACATCCTCTTCTAGGTGGCCTTCCTCTTTTCCGACAGCTATAACCAAATCTTTGTATATCTGTTTCGATCTAAATTTAATGTGATATTGCGTTTGAGGAAGATCGAGATTTTTTACCAATTTCATGTGTAAAATCTCGGGTATTCACGTATTGGTGCGGACTTCCATTCCACAAGCGTACTATATTCCGTAAACCATTAGAGGAAGTATATTGTAAACCTTCCATTTTGGAGTATGCATCGGAGTAATCCCCCCTAGTTTTACTTGTAGTCCTCTTGATGCTCTCCATGACATACTCCAAGATTAACCTTGGCCAGCATATTCTGTTGATAACTTCTATGCTGTCTACCAAAGCCAAGAATCTGTACGGCAAATTTGAACCGCCAGACTTTGTGAAGAATACTGTTTGGCACAAGTGAAAGATTATTATCTTGGCCAAATCATCTGGATTAACAACATTATCTCCGCTACGAAGCCGTTGTAACAATTCAAAGAACCTCTCTCTCACTTTCTTATTCGTGACTTCTGAGTGATTTCCTTAGAATTAGCTAGCAATCTTGTGAAGTCATCTCTGCACAGGCTCAACGATGCTAGTGGTGTGGGCTGTTGTTCTTTTTCCATTATCAATCTTCTGTAATTAGCTCATCCTCACTATCATCCTTTAGCTGTGGACCGAAAATGGCTGCCATATCGCCCACACTTGGCGCTATTTTAACAGTAGTACTTAGTTGAAAGTATCTGATACCAGATTTGTCTTCCATAAAAGTTTCTATCAAATTCTTAAGACCTTCTGAAACCTTGGCCAATTCTTGAGTGCGAACTTTGTTTCTATAGAATACCTCGACAAAATTGTAGAAACCGGTATTCTTCAAAGAATCAATAACTGGCTCGGGCAAACGACCGCCATCTTCTTTGATATCATCCATAAGAGTTTGCATCGTCATGAAAGAAGAACGAAAAACTCTTAAATCTTTATTTCTGACAGTTTTTTTCCTACAAAAAAGACAAAAAATTAGGTTTTTGTCAACTGTTCTTCGTCAATATAACACAAAGAATGGCCATTCCCCATGACTTTAACACGGATAATGGTCATTCTTCGCGATATTTGCTCGGAGAATGAACATTCTCCGCGATATTTGCATGGAGAATGACCATTCTCCTACGTTTTAACACGGAGATGGCCATTCTCCGTGATATTTGCACGGAGAATGACCATTCTCCTACATTTTAACACGGGGATGGCCATTCCCGTGGTTTTAACACAGAGAATGACAGTTCCCCTTCATTTTAACACAAGAATGGCCATTCTTCGTCAAGTCAACACAGAGAATAGAATTAATCCTTCAATTTAACAAGAAGAATGGTAATTTTCCGTGATATTAACATGGAGAATGACCATTCTCCGTCAATATAACACGGAGAATGACCATTCTCTTGCATTTAACACGGAGAATGACTATACCCCTCCGTTGTATTAAGACGGAGAATGACTATTCCCCTCCGTTCTCTTAACAGAATCATGAACACAACTTATAGTTATACCTTCTTTTTGCCCTTCTTTTTGCCCTCCTTCTTGATTACTAGCCTCTGGCTCATGTGCAACCTTCTTTAATCTCTTCACAAGAGCTCTCTTTCTTGCATATCTATATCTTCTACCTCTTCTCTAACTGGGGTTCTATTTGATGCTGATGTTTGCGACATGGTGTAAAGATTGCGAATGGAGAGTCACTGACGAGTTTTTGAAATAGGGTTTGATGATTTTGGAGGATAAAACCTAGATACGAAAAGGAGCGGCGTATGGAAAAGAGGAAGAATAAAAACTTTTTGGTTTTGAAGAGTAGGTTTCGTGAGTGTTTTGAAAAAATTAGAAGGACAATAAGGTCATGTCGCATCCTTTTATATATTTTTAGCTAATTCTGGGCACGCGATGAAATGTTATTTTGTGGTGGGTTTTTTCATAAAACTTTACGATTTTTAGTATTTAAAATTTTCTCTTGTCAATAACTTGAGAATTTTTCTCGATACATAGGGTCAGAGGCATAAATCACTTTAGCACGAAGAGAGGGTACCCATAGGGTCAGAGGCACATGTTAGGATATTTTAGGATTATATGGCAGTAAGATTATGAAACAAATGAACATTTTGATATCATTTTTATCCCACATTTTAAGAACATTATAACTCACAACAAAACAAATAACATAACATTAGATAAAAAAAAAAAAAAAATTATCGTCATCCATATTCAATCATTTTAGTTTGGACTCCTTTGTGCTTAATTTATTATATGGTTGCGCAACTTGGATAGTTCTTTATTGTGCTCTGAAATTGCAATCCATTCAGCAGCTTTGCATCTTTCCATTCCCGAATCAAACTGCATATAACAAACATAACATCAAAATATTGCTCTAAAAGTAAGTTTTTGACGACATATTTTCAGACTTACATTAAGAAAACGAGAGTCCAGACTCCGTCTTTTATGAATACAATTACAAAAAATCCCACAATTAAATGTATTGCCTTGGTGGGGAACATAAGGACGACGTTTTATGGCAAAAGTAAAAAGTTGAATCTAGCATCTATCAACTTCAAAATCTCTTCTTCGAGAAAGAGGTCCAAATTGAAAGCTACAATTACCAGAATACAATATGTATTAGTATACCGTGGATCTTATACGCAATTCATAAAAATTGATGAATATGAGCTTACTATTTCTTTTATGACTGATTTGTTTTTAATCGGCTCATTTGTAGATGCAAGTGTGTCCCAAATTTCAACAGTCATTGTTTTAACCATAAATCTTACAAGAGTATAGTAGTCAGACAAAAGAATGGTATGTATATTGAATCAGGATTAATTAGGTAATAAATTAGTAAATTTTCAGAAAATTAGATTAATATTTAAATAAAAATACATTATACCTCGTTACAAATGCTTAAAGATCTCATGTAATCCTGGAAATATTTGTACTTCTTCCATATTTCATGAAATTGTTTGTCAAATTGAGGTAACCATGCTCTCTACATACACATCAATTAATACATTACGAAGGACAAAACACGAGAAAATTGTTAATACATAATCATTGAAGAATAAAATGCTCACTCACCGTTAACCTTATCGGTAAATATCAAAACATTAGCTTTTGAAAGTTCTTTTTCGTTCCTCCACGGTGAGAAGAGCAGAGACAAGGGTTACAATCTGAGTATCTCATTAAAATATCAACGATGGAATCGAAGTAAACATAGATGGCATCTAAGAAAAAATACGATCTATACATGCCCCATCTTTAATTCTCGTTTGGAGCTAAGGACTTCATCTCAGCCCAAGACCCATAGATTTTGTTGCAAGATGATATTATTTCACTAAAAAAAAGAAACGAATAGTTTAAGAAAACTGTTGGAATTAATGAAAACTCATATTACTTACTTGTCAGGTCTATCATCCGCAAAAATATAGTCGAAAAACTCGAAGAAATCTAGTACACTGGCTAGGCTTTGAGTTTGAAGTTCCTGTTAAACTTTTCAAAGGTGTGACCGGATCTAAATTTTCTCGCATTCTTTTCGAAGAACTCCTAAAGCCATTTCTTCTAGAGGATACATTTCGAGAATTCGGTCCATTGCTTTATCATGTTTCTTTAGCCGCACGTCCTCCTCATCGGAAGATTCAACAAAATCTCCTCCACATTATTAATTACTCCAGACGAAGATGCCTTCTTCAAAGCTGAAGATTCTTCCATCTTTTCCAAATACCGATATATATTCATTGTTCAATTTCGATTGAACCAAGCTTAGAATTGATCGAAACAAGTTTGATCTGAAATCTTCGACAGTTGTTCTTCAAACCTGCACATCATACGTGGAATGAAGGTTTCATTTGGAGCTGGCATACAATCTTCTACGTCTTCTACATGTTCCATACGAGTAGACATCTTTCTCCAGTACTACAAATGAAATAAGAAAACTATTCTATGTATTTCAGAATAAATAATAGTTGAAACTAGAAAACTATTGTATATATGCAAGAGAAAAGTACAAAAATGAGGAAGATGGAAAGACAAATAAATTTTGAGACTAGCAAAGAATCTACTAGCCGTTTGAAGGATATCATGAAGGTTATCATGATTAACAATTTGAGAAACTCTATAAGAGGTTTAATTCGGCTGGTACTCCTCGTTGTTCGAGGAGGGCTCGACGAAGTCTGCCGCAAATCTGAACTTCTTCTTCTTTCTTCTTCTCTCATCTCGTTTCTCCTTTTACTACAACCACCATGGTCTGTTGCTTCTACCAAAATATTAAATTGTTAGATGATAAAAAACAATTACGAAAAGATTACTAAATCAACATCAAACAGAACACATATTCATAGAAAACATGATAAAGATGAAAATGTTACAGAAGCAACACCACAATTTTATAACAACTAAGCAGATTCTGCTAAGCAATAACTAAAATTTGAGATTGTTGTGCTCCTTGGATTTAATTTACACAAAAAAGATTTGCGAGAACGAGCTTTTATCGGCTTTCTACCCCTCTTCTTCCTCTGAATTCTTCCCTTACTATTATCTACATTGGCTACAGGATCTTCGTCCATGTCGTCGTCTGTCCTCCTTGGATTTAATTTACACAAAAAGAGATTTGAGAGAACGAGCTTTTATCGGCTTCCTACCCTTCTCTTCCTCTGAATTCTTCCCTTACTATTATCCACATTAGCTGCGGATCTTCGTCCATGTCATCTCGGTGTCATCATCTAGATCGCCAGCAGCTATCGGAGCATTGGTGTGTCATCATCTACATCGCCTACAGACCTGGACACACTGTGTCCTTTATTTTCGGCCGACACACAATTATTGTTATATATACATAGTTGCACAAAATATTAAATTACATGGACGAAAGAGAGTAAATATGAGTTAATTTAGGGTATTCATTAAAAAAATTTCATTGAAGAATGACCTGCTATAGCAAGTTAACAAGAGGTCAAAAGTCAAAAACAACGTTAAATGATGTCTCCTGTATTATTTAATCTAAATTTAATCTGAACCATTGGAAGAACATCCAATGGTTCAGATTTGGGATGTATTGATACATCCCAAAAGGATGGATGTATTGTAGAATTTTTCATATATACATATATATATATAATATATATATATATATATATATATATATATATATATAGATATATATATATATATATTAAATATAATATATAAAAAAATATATATATAAAAAATATATATATATATATATAGGGATATTTTGCAAAACCTCCCTAAATAATGGACTAATTTGCGAAATACCCCCTAAAGATCTCGAATGGTAAAACCCCCTTTCCGTCAAGACGCTGTTTGATTTTGGGTGACGTGGCAATCCGTGTGTGTTATTAAGTAAGAAAATAAAAGTTAGACGAAAATACCCTTCTCCAAAAGTCTGCCCAAAACCCAACAAGGAGGAGGAAAAATTTTCTCCTGAGAAGACGTTTTGACAGTGGAGAGAGAAAGAAAGAAAGAAGGAGGAGGAAAATTTTTCCAAAATTCTGGCAAAATTGGAGGTCTGAAGGCGAGGAGAAGGCTCGAAGGAGAGGAGATAATCTGATCACTATTGCTGAGTACATAAATGGGCACCCTATTGCTGAATGTGTCGACTGGCAACAAATTTGGCATTTAATCTGATCACTTTCATCAATCTCATCACTTTCATCACTCGATTTCTGCAAATTTAGAAATTAAAAATTAGTGTTTCCTCATAACTGTAAATATAATAATTTGTGTTTCCTCTTTACTGTAAATATAATAATTTGTGTTTCCTCCTTTAATGGCAGAAATTACCTCTTTCTCTATAGATGAAGGCGCACCCCCATGCTTGTAGGAACCTGATCTTCGGTAGACAAGTTGCACGCTGGAAGAGGATCAAGTGAAAGAGGAGGAGGATGATCGGTATAAATAGGTTGGAGAGAGGAAGAAGATGATCGGTATAAATAGGTTCAGCAAAGGAAGAAGATGACCGTTAGAGAGAGAGAGAGAAGACCGTTGGAGGACCCTGCCACGTACGCAGGGGTATTTTCGTCTAACTTTTATTTTTTTACTTAATAACACACACGGATTGCCACGTCACCCAAAATCAAACAGCGTCTTGACGGAAAGGGGGTTTTACCAATTCGAGATCTTTAGGGGGTATTTCGCAAATTAGCCCATTATTTGGGGAGGTTTTACAAAATCCCATATATATATATATATATATTAGATATATATATAGATATATATATAGATATAATATATATATTTGATATTTATATATATATATAATATATATATATATATATATATTATATATATATTTGTATATATCAAATATATATATATATATAGATATATATATATATATATAGATATTATATATATATATATATATTATATATTTTGATATAATATATCAAATATATATATATTTTTTTATATATATATATCAAATATATCAAATATATATATATAATACATATATATATATATATATATATATATATATATATATAATATATTTTATATATATATATATATATATATATATATATATATATATATATATATATATATATATATATATATATATATATAAAATTAAGTTAGGAAGAGGGAAACATTGTATGCATATGTATCCTTTAGAATATATATGTATCTGTAATATAGGGAAATATATATATTATATATGCTAGAATATGGTTATATATGTTTTAGGGTATAAGTATTCATGTATAATTTGGAGAGTATAGATGCATATATTAGAGTGTATATAGATTTTATTCGCATATATTAGAGTATATACTCTATGTGTGTATATATTTAGAGAGTATAGATGCATATATTAGAGTGCATATATGTGTATAAATAATTAGAAGATATAAATACGTATATTTTTTAGAGTATATGTGTACATAAACAAATATTTAGGAGTATAGATTTTATTCGCTCCCCTAAATCCAAAGGCCCACCCTAAAATAATTTAATAGCTAATTTTTCCCTAAGTTTCCAAGCCCAGCCCGGCTCAAGTTTGTGAAGCCCTAGGTTGGATTTTTAGGTAGCGGGTCAGTACAGAGACCCAAACCCGCCAACCCGTGACCAATGCTGCCCATAAGTTAGGAGGTGTGTGGGTCAAATTGATTACCTGATAACCCGAAACTCGGTTATTTGAACCAACGGCTAGCACACTGTCTCTTCTCGTCCTCGCGAGCGTGCAGACGACTGTCGTTCTGCCAAGGCTATGGCATGCCAGTGCTTGTCGTACTTTCGACCCCTCTCCAGCTAGAGGTTGGCAGTTTCCCTCCTCTCGCCTCTCTCTGTACATATACATACATGATCTCCCACATAAACGAAAATCTAGCCGCTTCACTCAAACCTTTCCCTACAATCGACTGTCTCGTACGCGAGATCAGTGCTCTCCGCATCCCCCATGAGCCCCTCTACAGCAGACCCATAGACGCTACCACCCCTTGGCCGTCTGGGCACCATCGCGTCGGCGCAGGCAAGGCCAGTATGCGCCCGAGTGCACAGCCGTGGGAGTAGACTGCAGTAGCAGCAAGCACTGCAGTAGCAACGTCAACCATCGTCGCTCGAGCTCGGTGACCTCGACAAACTCTTCCATGATGCGCCATCGTCCTCCCCGACGCGTACCATGGGCTATTCGTACGTTTTGCACGGGATCCCGTCGTGACGCGTGTGAAATCGGATGCAGAATCACATTTCAGTACTACAACTTTGGGCATGTTTTTTGGACAATTCGACCGTTGGATCATCAATCCAATTCTTTCGTCTTAATCTCAGTATATACCCTTCTCTCACTTAAATTTTCAGCAATTAATTCGATTGTTTGATAGATCAAAACCAGACACCAAGTTGACAATCCAAATTACGTTTATTTTGGACAGTTTCGTGGAGCCAACTTCGCGGATCGTTTCTTCTCGTCAAAGCTTCGGTTGATGACACCAACTCTGGTGAATAGCAGGTATAACTACCTTCGTGAAATAAAAATTTTAGCTTCATAGGATGTCGTTTGGTTGGTTGAAATCGACGCCAAAGTTGACATCTTGAAACTATAATTTTCAACTTATAAAATTCTAATTTTGAACCCAAAACTTCGATTCCAGTTCTGTTGCTACTATTGGATTCGTGGCATCATTCTGGCTAAAATTTGTATATAATTTGCTAAGTTTGGAGCAATGTGACCCCGACACGCATTTTGGTGCAAATCGGGTCCCACAATTCGGGTCAACGATCATTTTTAGATCGGCTTATCGGAATCCAATTCTGGATATACCTTTGTATTCGTATCATAATTCTTGACTCGTTAACATATATTTTGCTAGATTTAGAGGACTTTGACTCCGACACGTATTTTCGTACAAAGGGTCCCAACGTCCGGGTTAACGGGTCATTTTAAGATCGGCTCATCGGAATCCAATTCTGGATATACCGTTGGATTCGTTTGTCATTTTGGACTTGTAGAAATAAAATTTGCAAGATTTAGAGGACTTTTATTCTGACACATTTTTCAGTACCAAGCAGATCCAACGACGGATATCATTTTAGCACAAAATTACCATTTTGCCCCTGTATCCAATTGGACTTATGGGTAGACTATTATAGCTAATTTGATCATTCTGGATATGTTGGTGATATTTTTTCATCATTCGATGACGTCTGTAGAATTTTACTTTATGTAACATCATTATTATAATTAATTCCTATTTATGTTCGTATTTTGAATTCGTGCGTCGAAACTGAGCTGAGTTGATTCCAGGATCTCACATCGCTAAAATTGACTAGTTGACCATGTGTATCGCCATGAGAAGATTGTTATAACCTTGTGGTTGATCATCTCGTCTCGATTCGCATGTCATAGGTTTCGATGTACGAATAACGTGGTACGACTTGATACTTTAAACCTATAACTTGCCATCCATATTAATTACGAATAATGATTATGGAGACTAGTGTGACCTAGTTCTAGACGATGTGACTACAAGTGGCTTAGATAACAAAAGGTAATAGGTGACGAGAATGACCAAGCTTCCTGGGTGGGAGTTATTAGTCATACATATAATTTAGTGTGTGATATATGTTTGTTTGTGATTAGGTTGATAGATATTTATATGGAGTATGGTTCGTTGGCCCAGGGATAGTGGGATAGACTTTGGTACTGCACTCAGCATAGTTTGAACAACTCAGGCAAGTATACCTTGCCTATTTAATTTACAGTATTTACATGCTTGTATTTTCTATCAGTCGTTTACTTGGACATGCTTGTGCGATTCACATGCTCTCATATGTATACTTACATTACTACACCTACTAACACATGGACACGATATACGAATTCACATTGCATGGCATATAGGAGACTCAGTTTTAATTCATTGGATATTTACTCGGATGGATTTTATGTACGTGTTGACTAGACTTTGGACTTATCACATTCTAGAGTCGGACTGGTCATGTCGTGGATGCGACACAGACAATATCATTGGGTGGGGAGGACGGTCACTAGGCAGAGGGGCTACTTGTAGCTTAGTTAGTGATGTTGCTGCAGCTGGTGACGAGCTACTGCACATATACTCCTTAGAGAGAGCTCTACCACCCAAATGTTGTCCTTAAGTGCATCTCACATAGACTAGATAGTCTGCATAGTAGTAGTGTTACTGATCATTAACTATTTTCATATTACCCGTTCCTGGATCATATGTTTACTCCCTTCACAAGTTTTTATTGTACTTATTTCGGCGTATATAATATGTATCTTGCTACATCCCACTGAGGACCTAGTTTTCTTTCAGGTATATGCTGAGATCTGACATAGGATATTGAGGGTTTGCTTCTTTGGATTACTCTTTCAGGTATCATCAGTTGATGCTTTCTTATCGTCTTTCTGTAGTATTTCATATCTAAATCTCTTAGTAATTTTAGTAGAATTTATGGATGTATACTATGGATACTTGGACACTTGACAGCTTATACCTATTTGAGTTGGACTGGACTCTGCTTGAATGCATAGCTGGCCATTCCCACGTGGCCTGGTCCAGTATATTTTGGGACTGGGACGTGAAAACGAACTCCTTGAACAATATTTCATGAAGTATGGTGGCTACTGTTAAAATCCTTACGTAGCAGTATATTTCTATGTAAGAACATAGAAAAGCATATACAGGAAGACAAATGTCAAACCCTAATTAGTCGCCCCTCTTCTAATCCATAAAGATAATGAGCAGTTTAAAATGAATCCCAAATCTACAAAATCTGCCAACCAGTACAATAAGCGCATGGAAACACAATGCACACAAATTTGTGCACAGAGCTGCAACTCTTCCTGTACATAGTGCCTACAAACAACGCTTACGAGTAGCATCCGCACGAAGTGCTTAGCGTCCATCTCCTATATGCACCACATAACCGTTGCACCCATTATAATGTGCAAATGCGTAATTGATGCACCAAAACCTGCGCATCCGTGTAGCAACTCGCACAAAAATGAGCGCATGAGCGCAACAATGCGCACAAGTGCCCAGTGCGTACATGCAAAGTGCAAAGTGCGTCATCAAATAGCCACTTTGTACCCTTAGCCCTTCATCCTTTGCCAGAGTATGAGTCGCTAAGTCGCTTCGGGGCTTAGCTCATAAGAAAATTTTCAAAGAATGAGTGACAAAAACAAATTTTGTTTCCATGGTGTCGTGATCCTTACCCTCTAAGAAGATACCCCACCAACCATATGGTTTACAAAACTCCATGTGCACAAGTCAATACAATGAAGATTATTATAATGAAATACACATTTAGGCAGGTAATATGGGACTGAAATTCCATGAGTGTACGCTCAAAACCCCAATAATCCCTTACATATTTTAATTTTAAATATATGGCTTGAGCATTCCCCATAATAACTGTACAAGCATCATTCACTAGGATAGATATCTCTTACGATTTGAGTCTGCCAGCATGGGTCAAACAATAGTACGATACAAAATGTGTTATTCTCGAAACAGATCTTAGATAGAAGAACATGAGTAAATAGAGTGATTCTCCAAACAAATTTGTTCACACACTCTGTGTAGGAACGAATTGTGAAGTGCAATACTCTAGAGGGGTGAATAGTATGGGCATCGAAAATTAGGTAATTAAAAATGTTAGCAGCAAGATCACAGAATATATATCACAGATATGTAAACAAAAATAGAGAGCAAACGCAACACGGCGATGTATACTGGTTTTCCTCTTGTGAGGATTAGTCCAGTCGGAAGAACTCTAGCATCCAGTTGAATCCACTATGAAAATCCTACAAGTTTTCATCCGAAGTTCTTGCAACTCTACAACGCGAGCTTTGATTCGAAGTACTCGACCAAATTCAATTGTGAAGTGTCTTTCTTCAATCAAGCCTCTGATTACAATCACTCTGAATCTTCTAGACCGTACCGCACCGGCAAATCGACTAGAGGATTGTAACTGGCTTGGGATTTAAAATGAAAGCTTTGTAACACTTTGTAAGAATAGTAGGCTTATAGAGACGAGATATGAAAGTGAATTGGTGTATTGAAATGATCGAAATCTTTCTCTATTTATAGTTTTTCCAAAGACAGAATTTGACAGAATTCGGGTAGAACTCTAAGAGAAAATCTCGACAGATAGCCGTTGCATCCGTAGATGCGGGAAGACCAAGTTCAAATCCAACGTCCACTAACCGAACTCTGGCCGAATTCGGACCGAACTCGGGCCGAACTCTGTTGGAGTTCTGTTAGGGTTTTGCAAATTAGTTTTTGGGATTTTTAAAAAGTCAAGCAGTTAGGAAGTAGTTTTGGGCTTTTGTAAGTAGGTTTGTTTTCAAAATGAAAGGGTATTTTAAAAACGTTTCTTGGATAGCCTATTTGCCAGTACGATGCAGTTTACATCGTATTCCTAGACTCAATAAATATAAAAAATACATTGAAAAAATAGGAAAACCAATAGCCCTTTGATGACGCCTTTCTTCTTATATTTGAGAAGACTTGAAGACGCATTTTTCCTTGACGACAGTCTTCCAAAGATAAACAGATCTGAAAATCTGAATACCTTTCGGGGGCAGCAGAACCCCCGATGCGAGGCCCCGGATAGGTCGTTCGGCAGTTCTGAGAAATCTTCTTGTATAACGTCGTCTTTGGCCCATTAATAATTCTCTATTGCATATGTCCTGGTTTGATCATTTTTGATCATGCTTACTGCATGTCTGAAAGTACATATTAGACGAACAAAGCAGTATGACGCATTATGATAGAAACATAAAAATATAGTACAGAATATTTGGGATAATGCTAAGTTTAAGTAGCAACATAATAGTGATTACATGAATATTAGTGACGTCATTATGGTAAACTTAATTGATTAGTCATATTCAAAAATATGATATAATCATTGGGCTAACAATCTTTCCCTTTTTGATTATGGCAAATTGATTAAGTTTAATATGTGTACAATAGATGCATGTATCACTAATAAACACATAATACTAGAAATATTGTGTGGTAACTTAAACTTATTTCTCCCCCTTTGATATGATAAAAATAAGCTCCTCCGTAATTAGAGCTAAAATGAACTCAAGCATAAGTAAAGAGGAAAGCAAAAATAATCATGATCAAGGATTAGGAGAACAGTGTAACGACAAGTTAAAAGAATTGCATAACTAAAGTAGAAAAACTTGTCAAAAATAGTTGGTTGAACTTAAAAACATTGAAATCAACAATACATAGTTTACCAACTACAAATCCAAAAATGATATTCAAAATACAATATGATGAATAAATAAAACTGTAGTTTTGAAATTGACCAATAATAGATTTTAATAAAAAATAGATATCAATATAGTAGAAATCAATCATTGGTCATAAATAATTCATGAGAAATTCACAGATCTAGTATATACCAAAAAAATCAAGAATATAATGAGACTTTTAACAATGATCACAAAAAATTATGATTCATAATTTGCCTATATAAATTAGTGAATCAATTCCATAAAGTGTATAATCATTGAAAAAGAAATCAAAATAAATATACTAGATTCTATTCAAAATCTATACCAAAGTTCATGCATTTGAGTTCAATTACCTTAGCATGATATATGAATATCCATTAGATAAACATGAAGGTATGAAGACAAAATACTTGAGAAGGAGAAATTCAGTCGATTTGAATGCTCCCCCACAAAGTATGATCAGTCTAAATATAGATAACCATGAACTTTGAGATAAAATCTCAATAAGAAATGCCAAAATTAATTTAAACTCAAGAGAATTATCAATGAAGATAAATAAATATATTTGGCAAAATAAATTTTTAGGAACATGAATAAAATGAGAGAGTTAAAATAAATAAATAATACTAGTAATCATATATTCTCCCAAAAAAAATCATGAACATATAAACAAGATATGTTAGGTAAAAGAATATATGTCCATGATGAACTAGCTATACCACATATTAAGGACAAAAAAGAATTGAAATAATTAATTTTGCTCCCCTTAAAATATGAGTATCTAGTTCCGAAGAAATTTATATGCAAGAATAGATAAAATTAACAATCACAAGATCTAAGGAATATCCAAGATATGCATCTTTCTTTCCTTTGATCAAATGCATATAAAGTCCCAAACTTAAAACAAATACATCTTTAGCAAAGTAAAAAATATCCAAAAATAAATGCTTAAAGATGAACACAAAAAATATATCCCAATTAAAATCTTATATAATAAGAAAAATGATTTCATGACAGTAAAGAATTTTTGAAAACTGTCTTAATGTGAATAACGGACATATTCAATAAATCATAGAGAAATAAAAAAGACATTTGAAATGCGGAATTTATTATGAAAAACTATCTTAAAACAATTTCGAATACGTCTATTTAGTCTTTAGACTGACAACTGACGATTCAAATTCTTATATCACGAAAACAGTTTTAATAAAAGAATCCATAAATCATAAATAGCCTATTTTAAACAAAAAAACATAACTAGATAAATGTTCAAAGAAAAATGTATTCTAGATATATGGCATGTCAAGGGGATAATTGATTTGAAACAATTAACTTCTCCACTTTTACATGGCTATATCCAAAAAATAATAGTATTGACAAAATTTAAAAATTTTAGAGACATTTTCCAGAAGTAGAAAACTAATTCAAAAAAATATTAGGTCTTCTTATCAAAGTTTATTTTGTCACAACCCACACCCTGAGGAAGGGCACGATAACGTAGGTACGTCCAGTCTACGCTGCAGTGTCGGCGGTAGAACGCTGTCCTAGGTCACTATCACAAACTAAATACAATATGACATACTCTCCGATCGGAGGACGAATCACATAAGGTACAACTCAATCGCAAATCTAGAGATGGAAATAGCACGATATGATAAATAATAAAATCCTCAAACTGAGGTACAAACAGAAGAGAAAGTCTAAGTGTCTAAACGACACAACATCACAAACATCCAGAAAATAATACAACTCTAAAGTCAATACAATGACATAAGAAATAAGAAAGCCTAGCTAATCTAGTCTAAGCAGTAGAGATGACGTCCTCATCTAGAGCTGGATCCTCCTGTGGGTCCAACTCACAGGTGTCGTCTAGATAGGCTCCATAGTAGGTTGGACAGAAATCCTCGGTATCATCTGTAATTTTTAACAGGTCCAGTCAGGACGAAAGCGAGCAAAGTACATCTATGCAGTTCATATCATGGCAGGAAATATAAAGCAAGCAATAGAGTAAGATACAAAAAACGTGTAAGAAGATGTACATGAAAACAGAAGAGATATTTGATAACTGGAAATATATACATGATAAGTAAGAACTGTAAGTGACTAGTGATTTATGTAGGAACGAAATCGTAGAGCAGAATACTCTAGAGGGGGGTGAATAGAGTAGGCAGCGGAATATTGCTAATTAAAAATCTCGTTAGCAGTTAGATCACAGATATAATATAATCACAAAATAAATGACAGAAATAAAAAGTGATCAGAAGGCAAACGCAAACACCGAGATTTATACTGATTTCCCTTTGTGAGGACTAGTCCAGTCGGAAGAACTCTAGCTTCCAGTTGAATCCACATTTGGAAAATCCCGCAAGTTTTCATATGAAGTCCTTGCAACTTCTACAGACGCGAGCTTGGATACGAAGAACTCGACCAACTTCAATTGTGAAGAGTTGTTCTTTAATCAAGCCTCTGATTACAATCGCTCTGAAACTTCTATACCGCACCGCACAGGCAAATCGACTAGAGGATTGTAAATGGCTTGGGATTTGAAAATAAAAGCTTTTTAGAACTCTTTGGAAGAAATGTAAGCTTTAGAAAAGAAGAGATTGAAAGTGAATTGGTGTGTTGAAATGATCGAAATCCTTCTCTATTATAGTTTTTCCAAAGACAGAACTCTAACAGAATTCGGACAGAACTCTTTGTAACAAACCGCAACTGAAGGGAGACCAAGTTCAAAATTAAACGTTCACATAACGTTCAACTTGGCCGAACTCTGGCCGAACTTTGGCCGAGTTCTGCTAGGGTTCTGCCAGTTGATTTTAAGAAAAACAGTTTTAGCTTTTTGAAAAGTCCTTCAGAAGCATTTTGTAAAAATAGGTATTTTTCAAAAACATAGGTCATTTTGAAAAGATAGGTCATGTTTTCAAAAACGATTTTAGGATAGCCTATTTGCCAGTACGACTTGGTGTATAATGTATTCCTAGACTCAATAAAATAAAAAAGTACATTGCTTTGAAGGAAATACATTCGGAGTGGCAAACAGCTTCAGTCTTGAACATAGTAGATATCCATCATTGAGCAGTGTCCAAAATGTCATAGGTAAATATCTGAACTAACTTGTATTTATATCGATACAGAGTTTGATCAATTATTAAAATCAGGTTTGACCATGACCAATGGGCCAACAATCTCTCCCATTTTGATAATTGACAATCCTTGTCGATATAACATCTTGGTTTGGATCAATTCAAAAATATAATAAAAAATTGTTCATAACCTGTATTCATGAAGATGTTAGATCTGATTTATCTCCCGTTGTCACTTAGCAAAATAATTACAAAAGAGAAAGCTCTTCCGCAATAAATGCATAAGTAACAAGCAGTAAAGAAACACAATAAAAATATATAAAAACAATCATCACAGGAATGTAATAATGTATAAACAACACAGACATGGTATTTGTCACATGCATTTTATGTGAAGCCTAAAGTAATAAATGTTATAAAGCTGAAAAAATAAAATGCTAAGCTGAATAAGTAAAACATATGCCAAACTGAGGCATAAAAACATGTCTATGAAGAGTCACATAACTAAAAGAGTACTGATAATATCTTGGAATGTCGGAGCATTTCCAAGTAAACATAAGACAAAAATCAGTCTCAATAAGAATAAATCTTAAAAATCATCATCCTCATCATCATCATCGGCTGCAGCGCTAGCATGTCCAGATGGACCAGCTCCAGAAGTACCAGCTCCATAAGTATGAGGAGTGGCACCAGAAATACGATACCAATCGTATGCGTTCCCTGGCTGGGACAGAGAGTGGACCGCCTCATCATCAATACGTAGCCAGAAACAGAAGGTCTCGAGGTAGAGAGCTACAGAGTGACCCGTCTGCACAAATCTCAGATCGACAAAAGAGTTGGCAATAGCCTGGAACCGAGTCACATCACGGAACTCATGTTCCCTGGAAGTGTCAACATAAAAAGGCTGCAGATCTGATAGATGCTGATGAATACCCTCAAATGTCATAGGATAAGACTGAGGAGGACCAGGTACTGTGGGAGTAGGTGCAGGAGGAAAAGGTGCAGTAGGTGGAGGAACAGTGGCAATACTGCGACGAGAGAGTTTGAGGAACTTGGGCTCAGGTTCCAGAGTACAAGTGGATAAGTCAATATCGAATCTCTGAAAGATGTGCGGGATGATCATCGCATAAGTGAGGTTGCGGTCTCTTCTGCGACATCTATCCATCATCTGAATGATAGTCTTAGGACAGAGAAAGGAATCCCCTTAAGAATGTGATATAAAGCGAAAGCTCAAGTGCAGTGATATTATCTTTTGAAGTAGATTTTGGAAGTAGAGTGGAATAGATGATGTGATGTAATTCGTAGTTAAACAAGTTCAAGTTATTGGCCTTAAAATTTTCAGGACAAGCACGTGCGGGCGCACAAAGCTCATTCTTGAAACTAACGAGAGTTATACCATCGGGGAAATCGAAATCAGTGATGTCATCGAGTGGGGCACCTTCGTTTGGAATACCAAGGATTTTCACTAACATTTCATCAGTAAACTCGATATCTATCCCTCCGATACGTGTTCTCGCGGTAAAAGTGTCTAACACAAAATTACAGTAAAATAGTCTAATGGCATTATTAGCTATAGGAAATTGTAAAGTAGCAAAGCGTTGTAACCCTAATGCCTCAAAGTAAGGACGGTGGTCGAAAAAGACAGTCAATTTGATCGAAGATCCGGTACAAATAGTACGCATAATGAAATTGGCATACCAAAGTAGGGCTTGGTCGGGAGTTTTGAAATAAAACTCGTCCGATGCACCGTCATCCGATTGGACCGGAGAAAGAGAGAATCCGTATGCGGATCCGAAGACGATGCCTCTTTACTAGCATGGGTCTCTTTCTATTGAAAGGATTGAATCCCTTAGGCATTCTATTCCAAAAACTAGAAACCCTAACAATTTAAAAGTGGAGGAAAGAAGGAATTATACCTCCCGAGAATTGGATATGCTGTAGAGGACAAAATTCTTCGCACGAATCCAAATTTGGACGAAGATCTCCATGCGGATTGAAAGAAGGAAGGGGAGAAGAGCTAGGGTTTTCGGGGCATGGCTGCTGTTTTGATGATGTTTGGAAGAATGAAGAAGAGGGGGCCTCGGGTTCTGACCGGTACATATATATACCCAGCCGAACTTCTGGCTGAATTCGGACCGAACTCGGGTCAAATTTGTCAAGGGTTGTCTGGCTATATATATATATATAGATATATATATATATATATATATATATATATATATATATATATATATATATATATATATAAAATAATGAGGCCACATCTTTTTTATTAATTCGTTTCAAATGCTTAATTCAGAGTTTAGTAATTTTAAATCTCAAAATAATAGAATTAATATTATTTTGTAAATTAATATTCTTTACTTAGCATCTGTCTCAGATTAGCTGTAGGAGCACTGTCCCAGCTAACGAGGTTCACCGGGGTACTCTTAAGAACCGCTTCGCTTCGACCGTAGTTGTGGTGACAGACAGACTCGTTTTAGGCTTGTCTCGGAAACAATTATTGAGTATCGAATAAATTAATTAATATTATTGATATCTAAAATTCCTAATTCTCGGCATAAATAATTGAAACGACCTTCCGCTAGAGGTTTTGTGAGTATGTCAGCTAATTGATTCTGTGTGTCTATGTATACAAGGTCTATATCTCCATTTTGTTGATGATCTCTAAGAAAGTGATGTCTAATCTCGATATGCTTAGTACGAGAGTGACATACTAGATTCTTAGTCAAATTAATAGAACTAGTGTTGTCACAAAAAATGGATGTGTGTAAAATGCAATCCATAGTCTTCTAAAGTTTGCTTCATCCACAAAATTTGTGCACAAACATCCTGCGGCGATATACTCAGCCTCGGTTGTTGATAATGCAACAGAATTTTGCTTCTTACTAACAAAGAGACTAGAACTTTCCTAGGAAATGACATGTGTCGCTAGTGCTTTTTCTACCTACTTTACATCCGACAAAATCAGCATCAGAATAATCGGTTAGGTCAAATGACGTGGTTTTGGGATACCATAAGCCGACAGAAGAAGTGCCTTTAAGGTATCAGAAGATACGCTTAACTGCGCACAGATGTGATTCCTTAGGATTAGCTTGAAACGTGCACATAAGCAAACACTAAACATAATGTCTGGTCGACTAGCAGTTAAATACAGTAAGCTACTGATCATACCTCGATACTTACGTATGTCGACAGGTTTGCCTTGTTCATCGATATCAAGCTTGGTTGAACTCGCCATTGGAGTGCTAAATGGCTTGACTCCTTCCATGTCGAACTTCTTTAATAGATCCTTTGTGTACTTTACTTGATTTATGAACGTCCCATTGTCGGTTTGTTTGATTTACAGCCCGTGAAAGAATTTCAGCTCTCCCATCATGCTCATCTCAAACTCATTTTGCATATACTTTGAAAATTCTTGACAAAGAGATTCATCAGTAGATACAAAATAATATCATCTACATAGACTTGAATCAAAGAATGTTGTTATTCAAAGATTTTATAAACAATGTGGTGTAAACCTTTCTCTTTCAAAAACCGTTATCAAGTAGAAAAGAGCTTAGACGATCGTACCAAGCATGAGGGTCTTGTTTCAAACCGTATAAGGCTTTCTTCAACTTGAAAACATATTCAGGAAATTTGAAATCAGTAAAACCGGGAGGTTGAGCTACATAAACTTTTTTTTTTATAAAACCATTTAAAAATGCACTTTTGACATCCATTTGAAATAACTTACAATTATTAAA